>PVJC01010237.1:0-44085 GCA_004026665.1 Murina feae
ATCTTTTTTCTTTAAGGTCACTTTCAATGCAAAAGTTATTGTTAGCTTTTGGGAGAAATAATACACATGTTGTTACAAAACAAAACACAAACCTGCTATAACATTTCTTGTAAGAAAATAAAATATTATAATGCCATGTTTTGCTCTCATCTGCCTTATTAAATTAATCCTGCCCTTTTCATGCAGTGTGTTAAAAAATTGACTATGTTCCAGTGATAGGGAAAAGCTGCAGAAACAACTATTTCAGGGGTGGATTTGGGGATTATCCTGGGGCAAAACTATTCTGATTCTAATTGTTTATGCTTGTATTTTGAACCTTCTGCATTCCATTAGTCAACCAATTTTCTTTCATAAAATATGATGTTTGGAGAGGTTTCATCTCCGAATACAGCTTTTGATGATGGTTCTTGGATGATCCATTATATTTTCATTACATTGTGACAACATTTATCAGTTTAAAGATTTTTAAGTATGGGAGGTTTTGGGATTTTGTAAAAAATACCTGTGGTCCTACTTAACTCCTAAGTTGAATATTGTTTACGATGTTAAAAAACTACTTGTCTGCACATGCATCTTATTATTTTGTGCTAACAAATCTTGTCATTTGATCCCTGTTAGACATCAAAGCTTAATATAAAATACATCCTCTGTTTTGCTCCAGTAGCAATTTAATTTTAAGCCAAATATTGTATTGTCAAATATAATATCTGAAGAGGCTACTGCTTCACCTACCTGAACTTGGCCTTTGCAAATACACTTTGATCAGCCATTTATGTTTCTCTGAGAGAGAAGTTGTATGTCTTGAAAGATGAGATCAAAGTGACAATAAGCTACAGGGGAGAAAAAAATTACAGAAAATTCCACAGACACTATTTTTTAGTCAAGGTAATAGACCTGTAAGGAAAGATACAGGTGAAATAGAAGAAGCTGAAAAAGATAAACAGAGAATAGAAAGGGTTTTTTTTTGTTGTTGTTTGTTTTTAGTATTACAAAAATGGAATAAAGAGGAAAATTCCTGTCTCTGCCTAATTTCAAGGGTGCCTCGCTCATCCATCAATAGTGACTAAGGTTAAACAAGGCTATTAAAATAAGACATTTTTCTTGGTCCTATAGTACCCTTGTTTAGTGAAGTTTATTTATTTATGTAACAGTAGTAACCAAAATAAAATAACCCTCATATTTTGTAGGATTATTTATTTATTTATTTTGCCTAGTTTCATTGAATAGTTTTGTTGTTTTCTTGAACTTACATATGGGTGAAAAATTCAAATTCATACTAATATATAGGAGTTTTAAGAAGTAGACTACTAAATTGCGACCTAAAGAGTAATGATTAAATAGTTTACTATTTGCCCAGTGTATTTATCTTTAACCCTTAAATCAGACTTAGTGGTTAGATATCATGGCCTCCTTTGCCCAGAGACCTTTAATTGCTTGAGGAATCAAAGCTAACGTATGGCACAGGAAATGTTGGTTTTGTAGAGTTCTTGTTGTTATGGTCCGTTTCACTATTTCTCAAGCCAGTGTCTGGGCAGCTCTATTCAGCAGAAGTTGATGGGGCTTCTTGGAGAGTCCCAGCAAACACTGGCATCTTTCGGGTTCTGGAGACTTCGGCGGCAAAGAAATGTTTCTAACTATATTTAAAAACTATGGACGGGCTGTGTTTGGAGATCTTCTGCTGGGGTGGATTTAATCTTTTTTTCAGGTTGTTATAATGTTACCTGGAGAGCATTTCTCAAGGTGTGAACCAACTACATCAGGGTCATGCTAGTTTCTTGTATAAGGCTAGACTGTGGAGTGCATCCCTTCGGACCTACTGCACTGTGGTCTGGGGCAGGAAAGGGGCGGTGGGAAGGGGAGAGGCATTATGAGCCTGAAAAGTTTGTGATCCACTCCATGGCTCTGCAGAAGAGCTTTGGACAGTTCCCAGTTCTCAGAACCTTGAGATACCATGAATAGAAGCAAGTAACATTTACATAACCGTGATGCTCCAGGCCTGCACCTGAAAGGGTCCTCTGACCATGTGGCCACAGGGACATTGGTCCTGGTTATATGGGGATGGTGGTAGAAGTGTTTGGCAAAGCCTGTGGGTGAGTGATTCCACCAGGGACCCACCTGTAATTGTAATGCACTACCCGCTTCCGTAGCTTAAACTTCAGGCCCTTTTGGTGCCACGGAAAGTCATCAATCGAACATGGACTGAGGGCTCCCCGCCCAGAGTGGAATGGGGTTCCTGAAGAACCACAGAGGCTCACCTGGCAGTTTCTGCCTTTGAGGTTTTCTCAGTCTGGGAGAGTTCCTAATCCTTTATCGGTTTATGCAAACCCTGCTACTGAAGAAACAGTTTATGTAGCTTAATGGTGGCTCTGAAGTGAACTTTCTTTCAGACACCATGACATATTGCTGTTTTTTTCATCTTCTTTGCCTCATGCTTTGCATCTTCAGGATTCGTGATAAGCTCAACCATGCTAGAAAAGTGAGGCATAGAAGCAACTGTGAGGTGTCTTACAGAAGCATTTATTTGTTCCCTGTGTTTGTGTACAAACAGAAGATATTTGGGGTGAAAGCGGGTTTGGAAGGACATGTCAGGATTTGAATGGAATGTATATAGCAATCAGTCAGCCTTAATAGGTCATCATCTAAAATAAAATGAATTTATCCAGAGAAAGAGGACAGGTGTTATCTGAATCATAGCATGGATGGTTCTTAATTATTTATTATGTGCCCCTTTACAGTAGTCTCTAATATACATAGTTTTAGATTTCTCTAATATTCATTATTTCAGCTTTTTTTTTAGTTCTAAAGACAATAGCATTATTCAAAACTGATTGCTTAGAACCCGCCAATCTATTTTCATGTGTAATATTTTTCAGCTCTTCCAAACAGTAAGCAGGCCAGATATGAAATCTTTTTGTAAAATTGACAGTAAAGACATCTACAAAAAAAACCATTCTGTGTGAATGTGGGAGTAATTTGGACTGGATATTTACAAGGGCTTATCTCACTGTGTCTTATCATTCCTTTGATAAGCAGTCTCCTTCAAGAGTTGATTCCTCTTGAGATGTTTTAATTGTCCTTTTTTTTTTCTTTCCTAACAATCTCTTTTACACAAAAAGCCCCTCCAAGGGAGCTGACAGAAGAAGAGAAACAGCAGATCCTTCATTCAGAGGAATTTCTCATCTTTTTTGATCGGACCATCCGGGTCATTGAAAGAGCGCTGGCCGAAGACTCGGACATCTTCTTTGACTATAGTGGTCGCGAGTTAGAGGAAAAAGATGGGTTAGTTTCTTACGTAAATTTTTAAAAAATACAGTGATCAGTTATCTGTTGATTCTCAGTTCATGTGTGTCACTGTTGCAAATCCCAAATCTGACAAATCAGAGGAGGATGAAATTCCAGGGTTGATCTTGCTAAACAGCTTTGACTAAGGCTTTGGTTATACCTCCTGGCTTAGAGTTTCCCTGTAATTATCATGTGCTTCCGTGAAATGCTTTTGAACTTGATATCTGGGGAACGGGCCAGGTGATAGAGACTGGCAGAGTCCTATGTACTTTGTCCTCTGACAAAATACCCTTACAAGCAGCAGAAGGAGATTTATGTTATATCCACTAGATCTATTTTTTATGTCTGAGCAAACAGGAAACTGAAGAAAATAAACACGAGATAGACCTTAACTGATGTGGGAGATGGTGAATAGAAACTGGAAATGTTTTCCTCTTTGGGCACCTTAAGATTCTGTGTCTGTGCCTTTTAAGAAACACATGTGCAGGGATATATTTACAGATAAAACAAACAAAAAAGTAATCAATAAAAGCAAGTGGGCCCAAATGACTTTCTCTGTGACTCCAACCTATACATTGTAAAAGGCAGTGGCTGCTAACCATCACCATGGGGATAATAAAGAGGCACTTTATGAGCTTCCTAAGAAATAGAAATAGCTGATTTTTAGTCACCAATTTCTTTATGCCAAGAACAATATGAGAAGGTGAGATCCCCTGCCTTTTTCACCAGACCTGAGTTTTTTACTATTTCTAAAATTCAAATACATTCTCAAAAGACAACCTATCATCATTGAAGACACTCAGAGGAATGCAGCAGAGACTCCATACACAGTTTCAAAAGGGAGTTCTGGAATGTCCTCAACAGTTAAAAAGACAACAGTGTTTTGAATATACATGTTGTGAAATGTTTGTTTTCTTTTTAAAAAGCCCACTCTGTGGCTCAGTTGATTTTTCTGGGTGCTATTTCCTTCTGGGTGCCTAAGCCCACTGTTATGCTGGCTTCCTGACAGTTATTTGGGTGCATATACCTCTTGCCTGAGTTTGCAAGGGTGGAGAGGCATAAGGGTTAACAGGAGGGGGAAAAACAACAACTCAGAATAAGTCAGCTGATGAGAGCCTAAGAAAATAACCTAAAACCAGGTCATCCTGTACAAGTGCTGCAGGACACAAGCAAATGAGCAGAAAGAGAAAGGTGAGTGTGGAGAAATTCTTGAACCAAAGCCCAAGAAATGTAGGCAGTTTTTAACTCACATCCAAAAGCTGCTGGCAGAGCATAAACATGACTCAATTTAAACACTCAGCCGATGGAGCAAATGCACGACCAGGGAAGTGCTCTTGAGAGGAGGTTTGGTGGCCAGCTGAGTATCAGCCAAGTAAACACTGGCCAAAGTGTAATTATTCCAGACCCTGACGCTGTTTTAGTCTATGTGTAGCATCTCATACACGTGGCACACCCTCCCCCCACACCCTCTCTCTCTGGCATGTCTGTCCCATGGTGGAACTTACCCCTTGCTATTGAACAGGGAGGCAACCACTACAGCTAATCAGAAATTACTGGTAAAGAGATACATGCACATCATCTCTGGTCTCCGGCCAGATAAGGGGGCGCTGATCTCAAAGAATCTCCAAGTGTGTGTGTGCTCCCTTGACAGCAGGGACATTTCTAGTAAACTCTGCCTTAGGATAGTTTTCTGAGGGGAGGGACTCCTTTAGCAGTCGTCAAGATGAGAACCTGAAACAAATTTGACATTTCATTCCAGGCTTGGGGCACCATGTGGAAACCTTTTCTGGGCCAGGTTAGAGAGAGCTTTTCCTAGAGGAGACACTCGATAGTTACTCTGTGAACAGAGTTTGTTATATAAATGGATGCTTTGGCGTCAGGGAGTATTGTGTACCATGCTTTTCCATTTCATTCTTTCAGCATTAGCAAAAGAGATAAAGCCCTGTTCTGAAGTATCATATTTATCTTTGATATTTAAACCCTTCTAGGGATGTCCAGGCTGGAGCCAACCTTTCTTTCAATCGTCAGTTCTATGATGAGCATTGGTCCAAGCACCGAGTAGTCACCTGTATGGACTGGTCTCTCCAGGTAAGAATTATTACTGGAATGGGACAAACTGGGCTTGTGTTTTCATGGCATTTGTATTTAAAAAAAAAAAAAAAAAGGGATTTGTTCCATTACTTTGGATATGCTCTTTAACCTACGATTGCTTCTCTGCCTGTTGGGGTCTTTCTTATTTTCCTGAGGTTTCAGTTTCAATTTTACTCTCGGTTATCCCTGTATATTGAGCACTTACTATGTGCCAGGCACCCGACAGGGGCCCGGCCATTCTGTGTATGAAGCTGCTCTCATTAAGGTTGCCAGTCGTTTCCTATTTGTCAAATCCGGTGCCTGTTAAGCCTTCCTTGGCCCTGATATTCCAGTTTAGTTGGCTTTCCCGTTCTTCTAAAATCAATATCCTCCCACAGGGTTCCACACACTATTCCCCTCTAGCTCTCAGACTTTTCTAAGGCGTCTTTTTCTCCTCCACCCTTGTGGTCCTCATGGCCATGCCCACGTTCCTCCTCCTGCCATGGCCTCTGTGGGAGATTCCTCCCGCTGCTATGGATTCCACCACCACAGGGGCAGCCTGCTTGTATCTCCCACCTAATATCCCTCCTCAATTCCACTTTACACACCAGACAGGTGCACTCAGGCGCCCCACAGAATCTCATCCATATCATTAAGTCATTATTCCCACATATGACAAGTCTTTTTTTCCCACTACATTCTCTCTATGTTAAAGCCATACCCAAGGGCCAAAGCAGAACTTTCATCATTAACATTAGCAACTTCTCCTTTATCTTCCAGACCCCATCAGTCACCAAAACTCTCTATTTCTCTATTCATATATCCCTCACCTTACAACTGTAGTTTTGCTAACCTTCTATATTAAGGTGACCAGATTTAAAGCGGTACACCATTGACCGGGGCGGGGGGGGGGTGTGTGTCTTTTTTTTTAATTATTACTTAAAATATTACAAAGAGTAATCAGGACTTTTTTAAAACGCTGCAGGACTTGGGACAAACTGTTAAAAATCGGGACTGTCCCGCTAAAAGCGGGACGTCTGGTCACCTTATTCTATATCTATGCTTGTCTACCTGTCTTCTGAGCATTAAGTCAAATATAGTTTGGACGATGCAGAGATTAGGGATATTACCACCCCCCACCCCCACATACACACTTACACACATACAGTAAAAAATCTGCATGGAACTTCCCAATTGTCCTCTGGTATCTGTGGGTGATTGGTTTCAGGACCAACTCTCCCCTTCCCTCCACAGATACCAAAATCTATGGATGCTCAAGTCACTTCTGTGAAACAGTGTAGAACAATGTTAGCCCTCCACATCCAAGGATTCCCAACCATGGATTCAAAGGCTAGGGATACAGAGAAGTGAATACATATTTATTGAAAAAATTCAGCATATAAATGGACCCATGAAGCTCAAACCATGTTGTTCAAGATTCAACTGTAATCTTTCTAAAGTTGAAATCTGATCACTCTACCCTCTAGATTAAAAATCCCTATTATCAACAAGAAAAAAGTCTAAACTCGTTAGTGTGGCATTCAGAGTGGAAGCAGGCAAATCAACCAAAAGCCAGTTTGCTGAATGGCCAACTCAACCAGTTAACAGTCCATCCAGTGCTGAGCAGTGAAGTTATGTGGGTGTATACAGCCTGATTGTGGTCCAGGCAGAATTTGAACCCAGATGGTCTGAGCCTTGAGTCCATGTTTTCGATGACCATGCTGTGCTTCCTCCCGCAACGACAATGACATAATACAGTGAGGAGAATAGCAATTCTGAGTCCTGGCCATTTATGTCCAGCACCATTTCTGCTTTCTTGTAGTCTGTGCTTTTAAGAAGAAGAAGAATCACGGCTAGCTTTTGGTTTGTGTCTCTTGCATGCTAAGTGCTGTGCCAACTGCTCGAATGGTCATCATCCTATTTCACCCTCATAACGTCCCATGCGGTGGCCACTGTTACTCTTTCCATTTTATAGCTGAGGACATTGAAGTTCAGAGAAACTAAGTATTTGCTAAGTCACTTGGCTAGGATGTGGTAGAGCAGGGATTTGAACCCCAAGCCTTTCAGTACGTTAGGACATATGCTCTTCACCACTGCCTCCCACAAATGGCAATAAATCTGGCACCAAAAGAGGTTATAAGTGAGAAATGACATGGGGCAGGTGGCAAGTGCTTTCAGAGTGCAGTGGAGTTTGGTATCTGTTTATGGTCAGACAAGGCTGCTCAAAAGACTGGGATGCAGACAAATGGAGGGGAGAAGAGGGTGTTCTGGGCAGAGCCGCTAGACAGATGGCGTGAAGAGCCCCATTCCTCCTGCTGGAGAACTGAAGGGGAGAGTAATCCCCCACCACCGGACTGTCATCAGCCACCGAGTGGGTGAGTGTTCTCTCCTCTTGAGTCTCCTTTTACATCCAAACAGCAGGGCAGGCATGTCCTGATGGAGCAGAGACTAACACCAGCAGGGATTGCCCGGCCGCATCCCGCTGCTGTGTGGGTGGTCTGTGAGTGCACTCGGCTGTGTGCACAGAAATCAGATCCAAGCCTAAGGAAACACTTAGCTCGGCTTGTTCACTTGTTCAGAGTCTGTAAATTACACAGGAACCTTATCTGACACATTCTTCAAAGGCAACGTGTACTTGTCCCCGGGTCGGCTGACAGTACTCCCAGAGGAGTGGCAGGGCCAGCTCCTCCTTGCTCGTGGATGGATTTGCTTCCATGGAGGATTCTGTGTGATGCTTTCTGTTTCAGGAAGTGAACCTGTAAAGGGCAGAACCTCTACCAGGGAGAGGCCACATTTATTTTTCCTCGTTTTTGTGTAAGCTGTTCACCTACACTATGAGGAAGAGGTTTGCAGTTCTGAAAAATGTACTTTATATGGAGCACGAGGAAAGGTTTAGAACCCTCAGCTCCTACCTGATAACACTTCTGTGGGGTTCAAAGGACCATGTTTATATGCATATGGGATGAAGAGACTTCCTGAATGTATCTAGATGCAACCCAGCAATATTAACAAAGAAGGACAGAAGCACACCCTTACGCCCTAGTAAGGACACATGCACTAGGATGACTACCTGAGTGGAACCGAATGGAAAAGGGGAGAAAAAAGAAAACACTACAAAAAGTCCTCACTTAACATCATAAGTAGGTTCTGTGACTTTAAACAAAATGACATATACTGAAACCAAGAGTTCAGTTCCTAAGGCATCTCATCAATGTTATAACAGCAAAACAATGTTATTTGAGGATCTACTGTATGAGGTTTCTGTATAGCTTTGTTTTGATATCCCAAGATTCTTAAATAAGAACATTTTAAGTTTGCAATATTTGCACAATATCCACCACACATTATTTCCTGGAAGAAATTTGAGCACTTGGAGAATTACATCAACTTTGTCATTCATTGCATATTGTGTAGTAGAGAGAGGGTCAATAATATATACACATGGCATGTGACATACTGGTACAAAACCAGACTCGTGGTCTTACTCCCACTATATTGTATTTCTCTCACATGTAAATTGCATTCTCCAATCTTTTGGTCGTCATTATACAAACTCAAGTACTTTTGGACAGTTTTTTTAGTTGCCAAATCAAATTAAATTTATAATAGTAAGAAAACTCCCACTGACACCAATTCAAATCTGCTCGCATGGATTTGACATCTATTTTATGCTGTGCCCTCTACTTCTTGCTTGTTTTGGAAATAGCATCCTAACTGGTCTTCCTACCTCAAGTTTCTACATGGTTCAGTCATAATAAGTATTCTTTCAAGATTAACACTTGTAATGATTACTTATATGCTCTCAATATTACCTTGGGCATGTTGCCTGACTTCTCTTGGCTTAAGATTCCTCATTCATAAAATGATGGTAATAATACTTAGCTTGCATGCTTATTGTGACTATTGAATGAGTTAATGTTTTTAAAGAACTTACAATTTTTTAAAGTGGCTAGTACATAAAAAGTACTCAATAAATGTGATAGTGGGGAGAGTATTAGTAACACAAGTAAAAATAGTTGCAACGTATGACTCCTACCACCCCCAGAGTAAAGTCTAAAATCATTAGCCTATACTCAGTAACTTCTATGAGGATGCCCTGAGATATTTCCAACATTTTCTGTTTCTTACCTCTTTGTACATCTTGGCTCACTGCCAAATGCTACCTTCTGATGTCTCCTGAACCTATTCTTCTTCACTTTTTGCTACCTTAAGCAAAAGGGAGAATTTATTGGAGAGCCACTCAGGTACTTAGGGGATCTGTGGAAAAGATAAAGAACTGGGACTCAGGAAGAGTAGAAATCTGGGCAGCTTGGGGGACTTGACCAATAAAATGCTATCATAGCCTTAACTCACTTGCCAGCTCACAGGTTTTGTGTCTCTGTTCAAAGTTTACAATGACCAGCTGAGAGAATGTGATTGACACAGTTGGATGTCAGCCCTGCAATGAATGGATTGTCCCTGGGAAGTTAGAAAGCTATTTACTTAGGTAATCTCCAGATATGGGAGCATCACTGAGCCAGCTGACACCCAAGAAAAGATCCTGCACCCATATTGGTACCCTTGTCCATACTGTCCTCTCCCTTTTCTCCTGATAACCTACCCATTTGACAAAGCCCAACTCTTATTTCTTTTTAGAAATCCTTTTCAATTTTTCTCCCTGCAACACTCCAACTAAAGTGGTTATTTTATCCTCTATACTTGCTTATGCCCCTATCTTAGCACATATCGTGTTCTCCTTTTATGTTTGTACTAGAGGCCTGGTGCATGCAATTCTTGCATGGGTAGGGTCCCTATGCCTGGCCAGTGATCAGGGCCAATCGTGGCCTTCCGGCTGACAACCGGGACCTTCCTTCGTTCTATGCCCCCCTCCCCTAGTGGTCAGCACACATCATAGCGAGTGATCAGTCTGGTAGAACTCCACAGGGACAATTTGCATATTAGGCTTTTATATATGCTTTTATATATATAGATTATAGTTACACTTGCATGTGTCCCACTTCCCTCTACTTAGCAGAGAGCTCCTGTAGAGCAAATCCTGTTGTTGTTACATTCTTCTCCCGCACTTTAGTTGGCACAGTGCCTTACAAATGCATAGGAGGCACCTGATGCAGGCTGCAGTGGACTAGAAGCCAAACAGACTTTACATAGGGTTCTCATGTCTTCACCTATTAGCATCATAACTGGGAACAAGTTACTCACACAGGGACTCTTAGCTTCTCCATCTGTAGAAATAGGAAAACCATTGCTAGTTTAGATTGCAAGGACCAAATGAGTTAATCACCCAGCTGAGTGTCTGGCACATAGTGGGCACTTAAAACATGTTGGTTCCCTTCTCTCTAATAAAAGTCAGACTTTATTTCTCTATAAAAGCAAACAGCTTGAGAGAAGATCTGGTCATTTCCAGGTAAGAATTCTCCTAGGTTAAATATTAGATAATCCAGCCTCATGAGTAATCACAAACTTCATATTTGTTCACATTCTCTTTAAATGCATACTTTTAACATTTAAGGTTTAAAACATTGTTCAGAAATTTACTTTTTATTGGAGAATAACAAATTTGACTAATCATGATCAAAGAAGTAACAGAAAAAGGCGTGCTGGAGGAGATTTTTGAACTCACAAAATTTCACATGCAATAAGAGTTAAAGTAATATCTTTAGGACTTATGATCCCAATTATAGAAATTACACCAAAGACATTTCACTGGTATTTTTTAGGCTCTCCCTGTTTTCTAAAGGAGTTTTAAATCCAAATAATTTAAAATATTTTTAATGGAAAAAAGAAAAGCTACAAGTGGGAGCCGACGATGAAACCCAGATGTGAAGCTGTGGGATATAATTCAAGACACATCTGGCTGCTCATTGACCACTCTGAGAGTGGTGGTGTTGATGTTTATAGACTTGCCTTCTTACATGCGACATAGTTAAACTTCAGCTGGACAGTCTGGAGACTTCTGTGTTTATTTAGATGTTAGTGTCTTTGAATGGGCCTTTGATTTAGCCACTGAGGGATATTTTCTGATAAAGAGTGTTGTAATACTTATCTATCATTTGTTGTAATACTTTAAGCAATAAAAAAATAAATAAATTAAATTTAAAAAAAAGAGTGATTACGTCCAATGATGGCTGCATACATGCATTGTAGGCATGTACTTCCTCTGCATCAACCAGCAAGTTGTTGCTCTGTGTAGTTTTCTTAAATTGAGGAAGCTTAAAGAATGAATAAAGCCATGGGGAAGACTTAGATTTAATTATTGTAGATAGAAAAACATTGATGTTCAAATTTATGATAATCTATTTTTAAATAAATACACAACATAGTGAAATATAGGGGGAAAATTAAATGATCTCTGAGAAAAGCGTGATAGGATCTGTTATAATCCTAATATAATCGCATATATAATGATACAATTTTTAATGTGGCTGCCTTATGGAAATCCCAGGTAAGAGTGGCCTTTGCATGAAATGTTGTACCTCCCATGAGATCCACCCCTCAGTTTGTTTATTAACACACGGCACAGAGATATCATAGTATGAGTAAGTATTTCTATTCACTGTGGAGTCCTTATGGTTTTACTGGTTGTGTTTCCTGCACTTATGCTTTTAATTGTTGGAATTATTTAAAACAAGGGATTAAATATGAAGTCTTTCCACTAAACACAGTTACTAAAATTTTTAAAAAGCATCTATAATTCAGTAGGTTTTGGCACAAGTTTAGCATGTAGTAGGCCCTAGACTCAGAGGTCAATAAAAACTAGTCTCTACATTCAGAGTACTTCAAACCTTGTAAGAGATAGAAGTGGGGAAAAACCATAATATAATTTGATAAGTGCATTAATGGGGAAGGACACACACATAATGTTCAAGGAGACAATGAGAGGCAAGGGGAGGTGGTACATGATTAGTTGGGATTGTCTGGAGGACTAGATGCCTGCATTGAGTCTTAAACAGTGAGTTAATGATGTCTACCACACAGAAGAGGCATTCCAATGAGAATAGCAGACTCACAGGTACAGAGGCCATACCTGTGACCCTCAGAACTAGCCCAGTGAGGCTGGGTCATGGAATGTGGGAGGGCGAAAGGAGGGAGAATTGTAAGAGATTAAGCAGAGGACTTAGAAAATGGCAGAAGGATCCTATATGACCTGCATTTTATCTTAAAAGTAATAATGTGCCATTAAAGTATTTTAAACAGAGGAGAGCCTTAGTAGATGTCTGGTGCAAAGTCATGTTGACAAAGTAGATGAAGGTAGGGCCTGGAGAGCCTGGAAGCCGGGAGCCATTTAGGAAGCTGTTGCCTCCATTCAGATAAGAAATTAGTTTAGGAGGCTCTCTCCTTAAGGATGGGAAGAAAACATGCATTTGAAAGGTATTAATGAGGAAGTAGTGAACTAGTACATGGGGTTGAGAAAGAGGAAGCAGTAAAAATGAATGTGGAGTGTCCAGGCTGGACAACTAGGCAAATGTTAGTGTAAGGCACCAAAAGAGGGAACATTGAAAGAGCAGTAGGTTTTATGGAAGGCAACGAGCTCATTTTTCTATGGTTACATCTGATGTGTCTGTGGGCAGCCCTGAGAAATCCCCAGTAGGCAGGCAGATATAAGGATCTACAGCTAGGAGAGAAATCAAGCATAAGGTATAGATTTGAACACTGTCAGCATATTTAATGTTTGTTAAAACCATTGGAGTAGATGAGGTCACCCAGGGAAAATGTGTATACAGAGACAAAAGAAAAATAGGGCATAAAACAACATAGATAACAGATGGAGAACCTGTAGGAACTAAGAAGAGTGGGCAGGAAGAAAATCATGTAATGGAATATGTAATGAAATATGTAATGGAATATGTAATGGAAGCCAATACAGAAGAAAGGAGGGATTAGCCCACATGCCAGCTAATACAGAAAGATCCAGCAATGTGTGCAGTTTGGTAGTTATTGGCAACTATGACAAGCTCATGCAGAATGATGGTGGCAGAAACCAGATTGCAACCAATTGCAAACAGATTGCAATTGAGGCATGAAGTTGGTATTAAGTATGCCACAACTTAAAAAGAAAGTGACATTTAAAGAATGTAGTATACCATGTGTCTGTAGAAATTAAGAAAGTTTTCTTTGTGTTGTCATCTTGGCCGAATTCATTCTTGTGACCTCTTCCACTCAGTACCCCGAGCTGATGGTTGCTTCCTACAACAACAATGAAGATGCTCCCCATGAACCAGATGGAGTGGCCTTGGTTTGGAACATGAAGTTCAAGAAAACCACACCAGAGTACGTCTTCCACTGTCAGGTAGGAGTCAGCACAGTAAAAATAACTTACATCTCCTACTAAACCAAATATAGTTCCTGCTGCCTTGCATCCGTCTTATGTGGAGAGGAAGAACTGAGTCTAAAAATGGAATTGTTGACAGTTTTGGAAAATTTCCCCACAGTAACCTAATGTTTGGGGAAAGTGGCAACCCTTTCCAAACAGTTAGGAAGCCTGGTTGGGGACTGTGTGTCATTTTCTTTCTATTTAAAACCGCCCCCATAGAGATGAGTTTATAAAGACCTCACACTTATGAAGAAATCCTGGTGTACCACTTCCTCTGCCCAGCAGCAGCATATGCTTGCCCACCCACGTGGACATCCGCAGAGCACTACCATTTCAAGCTCCCTCCTCTCTCTGAAATGCAGTTCAAGGAATTTTGCCAATTTTAAGTTGAGGGGCGCCATCTTGCTTGCAGATAATAATATTTTTGTAGCCGGTTTAAGGGAATACCCATCATGAATCTTTCCTGACTTGTTGAGAAATATAGATGCTATTTCCAGTTTGCAAGTGCATAGGTCATTTTAAATAATTTTGGGTAGTTTACTCCTTATGCCTGCTGATACATTTGTCTTCTCATCCATTCAACACAATACAGGCTGAAATTATGCTACACTTGTGAACATTCAGCTTTGCTCCATTGCCATGACTCTGCCTAAATAATAGGCCTCAGTAGTGGCCCATGCACAACCCCTTTATTAATGCGCCTATCCTGTGATTATGCACAGGAAAATGCAAAACAAACGTTCCAGCTTAAAGTTTCAGTTCCTCAAATGTTACAATTCAGATATACTGAGTGGCAGTTTCATCTAAATACAAATACATCAGTTGAAAGGGTGGGGTAAACCTGTTGATATTTGGAAGTTTAGTGCCAATTTCTATCAAAGAGCTGAGTATCTTTTTAAACTGAAATATGTTTAGACTTTAGAATATTATCAGATATGATTTGGGGAATGGGAGCTGCTGGAATGTAAGGCCCAGCCCAATCTGATTGAGTAGTCTCTGATCCAGGCCATGTTTTTCTAATTTGCTATCTTAAAACAACAAGAATTCTAGGTCTGCATAGTAAATAGCCTTTTCCCCCCCCTGAACCTTTGAAATAAGAAGAGTTTTTCCTTTCTTTGTTGTTTTTTTTTTATAAGATTATCAAATTTGTCAGTGTGATATGCTCTTTTGGTAAACATAGAAGCACAAAATCTTAATTTTGCTCAATTTTAAGAAGTTTGTTGAGTTACCAGGAAAATACTAAAAGGCTTATGGGGTAAGCAGAAGCACATATTTAAAAAACCAGTGCCATTTAAATTATTTTGATATTATATAAAGCATATCTTGAATATTAAAAAAAAGAAGTAATAATATATTGTTTTAGTCAATGTACATGCATGCTGTTTATCAAAATGTATATTAACTGACTATTGATAGCCTGTGACAAAAACAATTTGATAATATGGTTAACATTCACAACATTGCATAGTAAACAGGCCAATAGAAGCATAATAATGCTGAGTTAAGAACTATTTTCCAAGGTCTTTGGGATTAACTAGAATTTTAAAATTACCTGTTTTATTGTGCAACTGTAGTACCGATATTGATTGAAAAGAGCATCTTCTCTTTCCTCTTGTGGTAACTTTGGAATTATTTACTAAAGCTCTCACCAACATGCATTTAATTTTATTTTTAGTTTTTCCATTAAATGATCAAATATATGTATTTTAGAAGAAAATACACTCTTGATTTCAAAAACAACAACAAAAAACAAAGTCAGAAGTACTCTGAATATCCTAACAAAATATGCTGACTAAAATATCTCTGTGTCCCCCAAATTCTTAGTACTATGTTCATTTCATCTGGTGACCAGAAGCAGATAGGGCTCTCAACTCTACTTAATATTCTTAATAGCAGAAAAGTGAGAATTCTAATACTTTTAAACTTTGGGTTGATCAAGTGACATGTGCAAGAGACCATGAGGACTCTGAGAGTCTAGGTACCAAATAAAAGCTACTCAATCTAACACAAGTTTAAAAATACTGAAAATCATGATTTTGCTACTCAGACATGAACGATATTTATTACTCATGAAAAATACATTCAGAAAATCTTATGAAAACCTAAATTGCTGAATACCACTATAGTACCTTGCTTCTGTGATTAAATTCTCTTAAACTAATGTAACTGCAGGGAGCAGAATGTATCACCAGCTTTGGGAAAGTGAAAAGGGAAAGAGTTTTGGTTCCTCTAAAGGAGGAAGTGTATACAAGTAATTCAGAAGCCCTTCTAGGGACTCCTGGTGGCTTGAACATGCAGTTATAATTGGAAACCAATGGCATGCAGAGGAGAGAAGAAAGGGGATGACAAGGTGACAAAAGTGGTTGGCTTCTTTATTTAAGAGGGAATTCTTGCCCCACAATCCCCTTCTGCTCTTTAACCCAAACTAGAGTGGCAATTCTAGCCTTTAATACTCTGATGATGATCTCCTACTGGATCCTATTTGAGAAATTTCCTAACCAACCCCTCTATTTCTTCCCACCTTGTCCCCCTCGCCCCTCCACACACATACACTCTTACATTTCCTGTAGCTCATTCATTGCTGGGATCTGCTCTGGGGGTAGATGGTCAAAAGACCCAGAGCTGTTTTTCTAAGACCACATTCAACATGACATAGGGACAATGGGCATTGGAGAGTTGGCGAGTACCGAGTACCGTATCTTTTGGAATAGTGACACACCTTGCTATCAGTGATACCCATGAAGTTAAGATAAAAGCCAGTAAATATCAGTGGTTATCAGAAGAAAACAAAGTGCAATAATACTGAGTAAGCCTAAGCTGATGGTAGACCAAACTAAGCATAACTTAAGCAGTCAGGAAAGTTATAGATAAGTTAATGGATGGAAGTTAGATGGAAGGAAAAAAAATAATAAGGGGAATAATAAGGGCAGTTCGGTGACCATGCGCTTATCTCTAATAACTAAATGAGTATAACTACATTTGTCTCTATTTTACATTTTGCCAGCACTTCTCCCTTAGTGACCTCATTGATTCTCACAACCAGTACAGCAGAAAAGATTCTTCTTCTTTAGCAGTTGAGAAACTTTGCACTGTACTAAGGGCTCTTGGCTAGTGAGCTGTAGAACCAGGCCTGCGCTCACCATTGGGGCAGCATGGGCCTTGGTAGCAAAGGCTGTGCAGTTCATTCAAAGTGTACCTCCAGCAGCCTGGATGTTGGTTAGACATGGTCCAAAAGGTGGCTACTGCAAAGAGAAGGTAGACCTCAAGAGGTTGATCAGCAACCACTGGGAGAGGACTCACGTCATGTATGTACGGGCAACTACTGACTTGGCTCGGTCCTTGGTAGCCCAGCAGCCTGTCATCACTGGCCTGGTGCAAGCATCAGCTACATCCTGGGCCTAGAATAGTCCGGCAGCAGAGCTTACACACACCTGGGACCTCAGGGCACTCTCCTTCTTGTTCTTCAAGACACCTGGGTAGGAAAGGCTCAGAGGGGCACTTGGGCCACTCAGGACCCCTTCGGCTGTGTCTGGGCTGGGGAGGGACATGACAGTGAGCCAGCCACTGGGGCTTCCAGCAGTGGGGGCTTTTTAAGAGAAAACAATTTTAATTAGTATATATATATATATATCTTAAAAAATTAAAGCTGCCAGTCTAGAAATAAAATCAGCAAATTGGAGACCTTGATTGCCAAGCACTTCTCAGTCACAAGATGCATTTCTTTTATCTGATGAATGGTAACAACTTCTCTGAAACCTAAAGGGAAACTTGGAAAGCCCACAGAGTTAAAATACATATGAGAAAACCCTAGCCCCCACTCACTCACCTATCAGTTTTCTTCTGTATCCTTTCTGGTAAAACTTACATACAACACCTGAGCTCCTTTCAGCACCATCTCACTGAAATCAGGTGGCTTGTGCTTCCACATTGTCCTGTGATGCGGCAATAATTTCATGTAGACAGTTCGCCTAGTGGGAAAGAGGACTATGACCAGGAAGAAACAACAGGTGCCTGGCGGTGATTGCGCTTTTATCATTTTTTTAAAAGTCCTCATCTGAGGATATTTTCCCATGGATTTCTAGAGGGAACAGAAGAGGGGGGAAAACACAGAGAAAAATATCAATGCGAGAGAAACACATCCATTGGTTGCCTCCTGCATGACTCCCCACCAGGGTCCGGGCCAAAGGAGGACCTGCAACTGAGGTACACGCCCTTGACCAGAATCGAACCCAGGACCTTCGGTCCATAGCCAACGCTCTGTTCGCTGAGCCAAACTGGCTAGGGCTACTTTTATCATTTTTGAATAATCACATTAGCTGTCCATATCTTGATCTCTGTACAGTCTTCATATTTTTCAAAAGTGTATAATTGTCCGGTTTTGCTCACTGCATAAAGTGTCCGCCCATGGCCTGAAGGATCTTGGGTTTGATTCCCAATCGAGAGCACATATCTTGGCTGCAGGCTCCATCCCTGCAACCAATCAATGTTTCTCTCTCACACTGATGTTTCTCTCTCTGTGTCTCTCCCCCTCCCTTCCACTATCTCTAAAAATCACTAGAAAAATATCCTTGGGTGAGGATTAACAACAACAAAACAACAACTGTATAATTGCAAACAAATCTTTTGGCTCAAAAAAGTATCACTTGAGGACTGGAAAGCAACTGCACAAGAAACAGACATTAGTTCAATATCTTTAGCAAAGACTGACAGGCTTTGTGCCTAATCATGAAAAGATTGCAGTAGAAGGCTCATTTCTTTGTTGAGAACAGCAAAGCCAAATACCTGCCACTTCCACGGGCAGTTTTTGTGTCTTTCACTAAACTGAATATTTAGTGTGGGCTCTGGTCCTGCATTTTCTATTTTCACTTCAGTGAGAGCTGTCCATACTTGGAAAATATCCGTGGACTCTGCGTAGAAATCAGCCACGGGCCTCACCACACGCTCTGGCAGTTCTCCTGCCGTCTTCTGTAGTGGCTTCCACACACTGTCATTATATTATGCGTCCTGACCACCCTGCCTTGCTCACCCTGGTGTGGTCTTTCTCTTTTAAACAGAATGAATAGAATCAGAAATATATATCTTAGAATTATCTGCATTGAGGTAAGTGGAAAAGTTATATTTAGAGGCTTGGCTTGGTCAGAGGTTTTTATTTTTACTTTTATTTTTTCCTGGGCTGGTTTCTTTGTTCTCAGCATTCCCTTTTTAAGGATTATCTGACACTGACCTGAAACTGAACATGACCTGAAACCTTCCCTATTTCGGGAGAAAGCAGAATGTGAAGTGGGGTGATATTAACTAAGCTCATTTGTGCCAGTGTTTACAGTCCTCAGTTGACCTTCTCCCTGTGTGTGGCTCCACATCTCATCAAGAGTTTGTAAAAGTTAGAGAGGAGACCACACCTCACAGCTTCAGCTTTGGTTCCTGCTGACCTTGAAGAGAGCCCTGCACTCCCCCAGCCCCCACCCCCATGAGAAGTAACGGTGACACAGGAGGGAAGTGATGGTGGTCAGGAGAAGGGACAGAAGGTCAGGCCTTGCAGCTCCACTCCTCACTGACCACTTTGCCGAGTGATCTCAGGGAGTTGTGACCTTTGTTGCTTCTTGTCTCTGGGGGAATCATGAAGTTTATTCAATAAACTTGATTTTCCTCCCATCACTTTTGTCTTCCCCCAGCCCAGATTGTGGTCCATAATCCAAATCAACAAAACAGCTACAGAAACAAAGATATAAATGAATTCAAATGCATTTTCCAATGTATATTATGATCAGAACAGTGTTAGACTATAACTGAAGGATTTTTATTATTATTTTAATTAAAGGGAGGGTAATTTTCTTATGGTCTGGTTGATAAAAAAAACCAACAACACACACACAGAGACACACAACAGAATAGGAAATTTTTAACCTTTTTTCTTGGATGTGGCAAGGAGTGGTTACTCAGTAGAAGTCAAAAAAGAGAAGAGGATGAATGACTAGAACGTTCTTTGACAACTAGGGCTACATATTCACCGTGTGTCCCTGGGATGACAAAAGGAAAGACAATTAGGTGCTCAGTAATTGGAAACAAAATCCATGGACAAGAACATTCTGACGAATATAAGTTAAGACCCAAATGGTTTTCAAATGCATCTACTGTAGAAGTGAGAAACCCAGAAGGGGAAACCTCAACCATTGTTATGTAGACTGTGATACACATCTCCAAGTATACAATTAAGGAAAATTAAAGAATGCAGATGACCTAAAGGTAAAATTAAGCTGGGACATAAAAGATGCAAATTATATGGATCCACGGAGAGGATCAGGGGCTCAGCAGAGCTACTGGTGCCGTTAGGAAAAGGCATGCGGGAGCTTAAAGGTATGTGCTGAAATGAAATGCAGACATTCAGAAACCCTCCTTTTATGCCAATTGAGCCTGACTGGTCCAACGACCGAGGCATGAGCGAGACACTGATTCTTATTAAATCAAACAGCAGGAACTTCTTTTTCTGTGTTTGGCCCAAGAGGCTGGGAGCAGAGAAACTGTCTTGCCAGCTTTCATTCTGTATCAGCCCTCTTTCTGGAATTTTCTCCAAAAAGCAATAGGAGTAGAAGCAGAATTGATCATTGAGATTTATCTAGGAAGGTTAGAATTATCAGCAGGATTAAAGCAAACAGACTGTATCATAAATGATTCCTTATCTGAAAATAGCAAAGTAGTAGACTCAGTACTTTGCAAGTGATTTAGTAAGCCAGTTGAGAGGGATGCCATGAAAATATACCTTTGAACAAATTGTTTCCAAATTGCTTTCTTTGTCTTGCTATGTCATATTGCAAAAAGCTTAATAGTATTGTAAAAACTATCTAAGACTACACATTTTTTCTGCCCCGTTAATGTGCACATATATTGGAGATGTAGGATCCCAATGTTGGAAGTTTTATTCAGTTCCCTAAATGCCCTTCCCTTCCCATGCCCTGTGCTAAAACTACCGGAACTGGGCTTTCTCTGGTTGTACTTTACCAAGGAGTTGCCACGGGAATTATTGATGCTGAACAGTGAGACGCAGATGGCAATATGAGAAGTTTTCTGGCCTGTCACTCCCCTGGTCCTCACCACCCTGCCATCCACCACTCATCATGCTCTAAGGCAAACGGGTGTTCTCAGGGGCCTGTGCTGAATGGTGATGGAGTTATAGTTGCTTCTTAGGATTATTGTGAGGATAAAAGAGTGAATATCGGTGTGTTAGTCTGTTCAGACTGCCATAACAAAATATCGTAGACTGGGTGGCTTAAACCACAGAATAATTTTCCCACAGTTCTGGAAACTGGTAGGTCCAAGTTCAAGGTGCCAGACTTTTTCCTGTCTTGGAGACAGCTGCCTTCTAGCTATTTTCTAAAGTGGCAGAAGTAGACAGCAAGCTTTTCTTGTGTTTAATACCATCACGAGAGCCCAATCTCCAAATACTTTGTATTGGGAGTTAGGGCCTCAGCATACATATTTTAGTGCAACATAACTCAGTGCATATAATAGGTGAACATGCTTTGAGAAGATGAAGTATTCTCTTTACATTTGATTGTTTCACTATTATTGCATGGAAGTCCCTTAGGAGGAAGCTTAAACCGTGACATACATTGTTTTCTTGCTTGAATGTATTCCTAAAGAAGTTTCCCCTAACTTAGATTCAGTCATTCACTCATTCATTCAACAGATATTTATGGGGTACCCACCATGGCCAGGTCCTCAGAAAGCAATTGACTGGAGCTGAGAAGAGAACTCTCTCCACAAAAACTCTTCAGTTTTTCCCAGTCCCCACCAGGCCCTAATTCCTATCACCTGGCCAGCCCTTTTCACATTAGTCGAGTCCCTATGTATGCTTTTCATATAAAAATGTCAAGTGAACAGGGAACCTGAGGCGATTCCAAAGTTGTCTCATCCCAATCACTTAAACATTTCATTCATAACTAAATGATGGTGATAAGTTTACTGTTGGGAGGCAGTTAAGCACATTGGGGTTATGGGTGAGCAATATGGTCATGCAGCCTGGGATTATTATTTGGGTCCCACCACTTGGAAGTTCTGTGACCTTGGTCAAGTCATATGTGAGAGTAAAATAAATAAAAACATACAACGCTTTTATTTATTTATTTTGCTAATCCTCGCCCAACAGCTTTTCCATTGATATTTAGGGAGAGTGGAAGAGAGAGGAAAAGACAGAGAGAAACATTGATGTGTCACATAGATTGGTTGCTTCCTGCATGAGTCCTGACCAGGGCTCAGACTAGGGAGGAGCCTGCAACCAAGATACATGTCCTTGACCAGAATTGAACCTGGGTCCATAGGTCGACACTCTATCCACTGAGCCACATTGGCTAGGGCAAAGCTTTTAGTGTCAGGAACAGAGTAAGTAACCAATGAATGTCAGCTATACTTATTATTTAACTAGGGGTCCGGTACACAAAAATTTGTGCACTCGGGTGGGGGGGGGTCCCTCAGCCTGGCCTGTGCCTTCTCGCAGTCTGGGACCCCTTGGGGGATGTCCACCTGCTGGTATGCCTGGACAGCCTGAGTGAGGGGCTGATGGCTGTTTGCAGGCTTGCCAAGCTCCCCAGTGGGGACCCTCACCCCATGGGAGTGTGGCCAGCCTGGGTGAGGGGCTGAGGGCCATTTACAGGCTGGCCACAGCTCCCATTGACCCAAGGTCCCAGCAAGGCTGGCTAGAAGCAAGTTTCTGGGTTTTATTTACCTTCTATAATTGAAACTTTGTTGCCTTGAGTGGAGGCCACAGCCTGCCTAGGCAGGCAGTTTCCTCCATCACTGGCCTCCTGTTTGCTCTAGCTCTGAGGCTGCTTGCCGCCATCTTGGCTGGGTTAATTTACATATCATCGCTCTGATTGGCTGGTGGGCATGACTTGGCTGGTGGGCGTGGCTTAGGTGTAGCAGAATGAGGGTTAATTTGCATATCACTCTTTTATTAGATTAGATACTAGAGGCCCAGTGCACAAATTTGTGCATGAGTAGGATCCCTCAGCCTGGCGATCAGGGCCAATTGGTGCCATCTCACCCAATCCCAATTAAGCTGATTGAGGCCAGCCATGGGGAGGGACCATGGGAGGTTGGCTGGCTGTGGGAGTGCACCGACTACCAGGTGGCACCTCTGCATTGAGCACCTGCTTCCTGGTGGTCAGTGCATATTATAGCAACCAGGTGTTCTGTCAACCAGTTGTCAGTTGCTTAAGCTTTTATACATATAGACGCCAAAATTAAATTTAAAAGATGTAACAATCTACATGGCCCTGACCCAATAGCATGGGTGAAGGCCTCCCAATGTGTCAGGAATTACACCTTTAGTTGCTGAGTGTAAAAGGGGGTAGGGGCCAGGGTGCCCAGGCAGCAGGGGAGCCCTGGGAGGACCTTGAGGAAAGCATTGAACCAACAAGGACAAAATGATCTCAACATCTTAGTCCCTGGTGATATTGTACTAATGAGCATGGCATATGTATCATCCCTGCTACTCTGCTTCTACCCTGTGCTAGGTACACATGCATTTGCTTCCAAGGCTTAATTACTCACCGATTGCCTTGGGCAGAGGCCTCATAGAGGAACCTTCTGGTTTCTACATAGCTATATGACTGCACTGAATGAAGCCAATGTAGACTTGCTGGCCATTCGCCATGCTGAACTCACTCTGTGGACCCTGGAGCAAGAGAAAGGAAGATGGGGCTGACAGATGTTCTACTTTCAGCTAAGACCAGATTAGCATCTTTGCTAGGAGCAGCCCTTCCTAAAGACATAGGATCCAGGCCCTCTAAGTGGGGCTTCCATTCTCCGCAATTTCAGATTGCACTTTTCCTTTATCCTACATTTTAATATGGGCAGAAGCAGGTTTTTAAATGTACTGGTGGTCTAAGTGGAAAGTTTTAGAAAGGCAACCCTATTCTCAGAGATGTGAGATAGAGGATCCCATGTCAGGGAAGGAAACAGGGAATAGCAAGGGGTGGGCTGTGGTGTGCCCAGGCCATTAGCACCCACTGAGAGTGTTCTAGGCTGCCTCCACCTCTGAGGGGCTGCCTCTGCATTGCTTTGGCACCATTATATTCTAAGCACATACCCACTTCTGGACTTCAGTCCATCTACTTCTAAAAAAAAATAAATAAACCTTTTTATTCCTCTCTACAAACTTGACCAAAACTTTTTGGTGTGTGTGTGTGTGTGTAATTTGTCTAATACTGTTGAATGAAAGGAGTTGTTTGAACATACTATATTATAAACAAATACAGGGACTTAATATTCCCCAATAGTCACATTATTATTTTAATTCATCTCAGACAGTGGCTCTCAACAAAAATCTATTCTTTCCATTTTTGTGATTGGTTTTTGAAATTATTAAAAAAATATTGAAAATTATTAGCAGATAGAATTTTTGCAAGTAGAAGTATCATCCTTACTTCTGGGGAAGTTTTTAACTTTTGTTATAACAAGTAGTGTACACTTTGCTTTTATCATGCTTAGATTTGATTATAATTTTTAAATGGCATGTTTATTTGGTAGACAAAGAATTAAATGAGACATTGCTTAAGTGAAAGATTTAGTCAATATTTATTTGTATTCTCGTAAATGTACTGCTATAAATCATTGTCGCTGTAATCATTTAAAAAAATATATCTACACTTTCTCTTGTGGTGGTTCTCTAAAGCTGATTTCTTTTGATTTGTTTAAAAAGTATTTCCAGCTCCTACATACAATAATGTATGTTATTTCACAGTGCTTTTTTATTGCATTATGTTCAGTAGTTAAAATTAAATTTATTTTTATATGCAACACAAATCTTTACTTCTTTAAAATAAATTTGTTATAAATATGGTCTTCTGAAAAGAGAAAGGGACAGGAGCAAAAATTATACACAAGTACCCACACTCATATAAATGCACACACACACCAAGATTCTAAAATCCTAGTCAAAAGCTATATTTCATGAAAGAGAATTATAGTAATGTTGATGGTTTGCCAAAACCTCAAGCAGTGACAAAATCCACAGAGTGTCCTGAAAGGGATGCCTTTGCAAAACCGTGCCTCTCCAGATGGTTTAGATTAGAGATGTTTAAAAACACATGGCGGCATTAGTTTGGTTTAGAACTCATAGTTAATTCAGTAGATAAAATAATGCAAATTTGAAACCCTAGCCTGTGTATCAGAAAAATCATCAAATCTTATGATTGCTCTTAGGGGAGGTTGGTATGTGATGTGTTGATTTTTAAATGATCTAATTGAAATAATAAAATTAAGCAAGAAAGGGGTAAAAAAAAAAAGATTGAAAATACAAAAGTATAAGTAAAAACTTTCTTCTCTGCAGAAGATTTATTCCTTTAAGCTGTCAGGTCCAATCAATTTGTATGGGATTTGACAGCCAATTGTCATTTCCTGAGATAAACTATGTAAAGAGGTTGTGTTACAGAGATGGCATGAAAAAATGGATGAAGTAGCTCCAGAGCACGATGCAGAGAGAGGCCAAAATGTCCTCAAAGCCCACAAAGTGTTGCCAGGATCCCCTCACCTTTCCAAGAAGAGCAGATAATCAGCTTACGCACAAGTTTTCCCTTTGGCTTATCCTGCTCTTGGTCCACATTTTAGTAAATTAGTTTGGCGGGGCTCTGTGTGAACAGCGATGTCGCACACTGTGGTCTCTGGCTCGAAATGTATAAGAGTGACCCCAGGGCCCTGAAAGACTCCATCACTAAAAGCCTGGCTCCCCAACCCCCTTTTTTTATGTCCAAAATCAAAAGTATCCCACCCTCGGATCCCACAGCGGGGCAGCTGGCAAACAACTCCTGGAAAAGAGCTTCTGCATGGGAACAGCATTGATTTAATGATGTATTTTACCGTGTGTGCTACCTGCGGCACAAATAAAAGCATTCAGCTATGTTAAAATTGCCACTAGAAGAATGTTCATCTAAAGGTTCTGAGCCTTTCAGAAAACAGGGGACAAAGATTCTACAAAAATAGCCTCAGAAGGTTTCCAACAATAGTTGAGGCCTCAAAGGGCTTGACTCTCAAAGGTGGCACAGTATTTAGTTCTCCCAGAAAGAAGGAGCATTTTGAGCATTTTCTAAGCATAAAACCTAGAAACAGTGGCTTTTAATGTCTGAAAAAAGCTCCACAATCAAAGCAAACGTGCTCCTCTAACAGCAAAGTGCACACACAACGCATACATACAAACACACAAACAAAAAAATAGAGGGTAGGCAGAAGTGCACAGAATTTCTTTGGACTCCTGGAGATTTCCATTATAAAATTAATTTAATTTTGTTTCAGCAACAGAGACATTGTATTAGTTGATCTGAACTACTGACCCATAGTTCGGAATCCATACCCATTTAATATTTGTAACCAGAGAATATATTTTTCTTTTTTTTCTTTTCATCATTTCTTAAGTAAATGGCAATGTAAACCCCAGCTTATCTCAAACTCCTATTTTAAGATAGTTTAACTATATTCTACCATATGGAGAATGAAGGGAGATTTTTTTGTTTGTTTGTGTGTGTGTGTGTGTGTGTGCTTATTATATATGACGTGATACTTTTTTCATGAGAGTATTAATATATAGAATTGTAGAATCTCAGAGTTTGGAGAAACTTTTGTGGTTCTCTGGACTGACTTATTCAAACCCTGAATTCTTTTGAATGGTCCGTCTTCCCTGCCAAGTCACCACCCGTCTTGCTTGAACACCACTCATGCTGCTATCCCAGAGCAAACCACCCACCTCTGGCCGGTGCTGGAGATTTTCCCAGGGAGCTTGCATTCTGTCCTAGGGGATTGCTCATCATGAACAGAAGCAACAGCAGGTTGGAATGCAAAGGGACCGAGTCTGGGAGCAGGGCAGCAGGCTGAGCATGAGCACACAAATACAATACCGCCTGTCCTCCCCCTCCACTTTTCTCGTGTGTCTCGCCATCTTTGTCCCCAGCCTGGCTTCCTTTAACATCATTTTATCAAAGGCATAACAACATTGTGTCCACCCTACTGCCATGAAAACTGTTTAAAAGACTTCAATTTGGGGGAAGATGCTCAGGGAATGCAAAGACCTACCTCCCCGCCTCCCATCCCCCACCCCAGCCAGGCTTCTGACCATGTTCTCTCTGTGTTACATGCCGTGTCCTTCAATGCACTTAGTAAAATTGTGAAGACCTGATAAATTTTGGAACTGAAATTTCCCCTCTATATATTGAAAGCTACTGAGACAGGCTTAACACAAACCTCCTGCCTGTAGAACATTACAGTATGTTCTCTCCTTTGTAAGAGGGACATTTGAGCCAAGTTCTGGAACACATCACACATTCAGACGACGGGAAGAAAGAGGGCTAGTTCTTAAATCATCCATGGCTCGCTAAAGGAGATAACTAAATGAATCTTTTTTTGAGAGGTAAATAATTGCACTCTCCACACTATCCTTTGTATAAATAGAAATTTATTTTCATATGTCAGGACCGCTGATATGATATCTGCTGATTTGGGACATTGTTACTGCAGTGAAAATATATCAACGCTAACAGTGTGTGATGACCTGAACTAGTAATCAGACATCAAGGTCCTGATTGCTTAAATGAAGAGTTAGGAATGCTTTGTTATTTGCATATAGTAGTCCATGGACATACATTTATGAAATGCTTAAGGGACTTAGAGAGTATTTATTTCCCAACACCATTCATTTAGTTAGCCAAGTACTATTTTTTTAAAAAAATGTATTTTATTGATTTTTTACACAGAGGAAGGGAGAAGGATAGAGAGTTAGAAATACCAATCAGCTGCCTCCTGCACACCTCCCACTGGGGATGTGCCTGCCCTTGACCGGAATCGAACCTGGGACCCTTGAGTCAGCAGGCCGACGCTCTATTCAGTGAGCCAAATAAGCTAGGGCCCAAGTACTATTTTTTTATAGATAGTATAAAGGGAAACCAGTTACCCTTTATAAATCTGTAACAATTTCATAGGTAGTTCTTATGTTCTAGGAATAACATCAAAATATAGGGGAAAAGAGCCCCTTGAGCTTTCAGACTCATATTATTTCAATACCAAATTTAAAGTATTTCCCTCAAAACACCTCTGTATGTTTTAATGTTGTCTATAGCATGGATTCTTATCTTGAGGGACCTATGACTATAGAATCTTGCTATCAGTAGAATGAATTCGGCCCATAAATATATTACTGTTCTGAACCTCAAAATACCTCTAAGTAAGGAAGGGTATAAATGATCAAATAAATCATATATTTCTTCTTTATATAGTTTCTGATTTTAATAGGTATAGTTGACTAGCTCATATCAATAATGCTTGGGTACATAATTCTAGGACAGCCACGGACTGCAAAATATATTACATTGGGAAGAATGGAAGTATAGAATATATAGGGCAAGGCTTTTATTTTTACCTGCAGAACACAATCTGCCATACCCTCAGGTCGATGGCAGGTTAGCCCAAAGGTAAACGTTCTAATGTTAGGCATAGTGTGTTTTTAAAGTGACCAGTGAATGGACTTTTTACTGCGCAGCTCACATTTATCACGATAAGAAAGATGATGGGTGGAAAATGGGCAGTACCCATTAAAATGAAGTTTGCTCTCCATGCCAAGATCTATATTAGAATTTATATATACCCAGAGCCTGATAATTTGGAGACTGAATTCTATTCTCTCTGGCTCTGAGCCAGAGGGGCCACGATCTATTTCGCTAGTTCAGCTAGTTCAGTTACCACCTGTGTTCCAACAGTGAAGTCAGACCAAGAGGAAAGGAAGCTCGCCGGGCCGCTTAGACCCCTATCCACTCAAGCTGCTGTATTTATTATTCCACTAGGGAATGCTCTGCCCTTGAAGGCTGATCCACTGAGGGTGGGACCACAGGCAGCAGGTATGCCATGAACAACAAACCCATATTCTTAACATATGTTTAATTTGAGTAACTCTCCTCCTTTAAAATACCTCTTGATTTTAAATCCACATCCTGATTTGCCCACTCTTGTTACCATTTTCTGCTGCCTGTTCTGAATTAATCCTTTGAGGTGGTCATTCCCCGGAAAGAAAAAAGGAAAATGAGAAGAGAGATGCAAAGTTGGGAATGAGAATGAAAGAGAATGGGAGAAAGCAGAGGGAAGGGGGTCATTAAGCAGTCTGTTTTCACGTGTCAGGTTTGCTTTGAGCTGGGAAAGATGGGAGAGGTAGAGGAAGAAGAGAAATACACGGGAAAGACGCTCGAAAGGTTATCCCTTAATATCCCTGCTCAAGAATGGAAATCATTTTTTGCAATAGAGCTCAATTTACAAAGATTATTTTGATTCTCCGTCATACTTCATCTCAAAGAATTGATGTAATCTAAAAAGCGGTTAAAATTATTAAAATAGTTTCCCTGGTAGAAAATGAAATGATTTTTACTCTCTTAGGCAGCATTTAAACTGAGATAATTGGAATTATATTTTACACAGTGATTATGTCACTTCGATGTCTAAACAGTCATTGTAGAAGTGATAATCCCTGATTCTGTTTTTTCATCAACACAAAAACTGACTAAAGGTTAGAAAGATTAGCTACCAATTGCTGTTATTTGTAAAACCTACGGAGAAAACTGATTTTCTTGAGGAATTCTGAGTTAAAGGACGTTCCCTACCTTAGAACTATTAACCCTTTAGGATGCTTTCTACATCTTAAGTAGGTTTTTAACTTAGAGAATCATGAAACTGCTTCAAGTATTTGATTTAAAATATATTTAAAAGTGAAATAGCAGCATTTTATGCTATTGTATATGTTCTAAAATAGCAAAATGTGTTGCTGGATGTTGTGAAATTTGTTTTTCCTATTTTTATCTTTGTATGAAATACATTTATCAAATCCAGGTTTCCTAGATCACACATGACTAGTTAAATGAGATCTTGTTAACAATGTAAACCATATTTCTGTAGCTGTCACCTTATCTGCAATTTAGGATTTCTGAGCTCTTCAAATTCCCCCCTCCCCACCCCCCGACACACACTTTTTTCCTGGGAGCTCCCAAAGAAGGCTGCAAGGGGTTCCGAGGACCACGGTGATGCTAACGGCAGCTCATTGGACTCCAGCACCCAAGCCCCATTGCCTTCCCACTGGGTACCCCAGGGCTGGCCGTCACTCACCTCCAGAGTGACCTTCACAACCATGCGCTGGCCTCCACTGCTGCAATGCTGATCATGCTTCAGCACCCTGGCCAGTCCAGCGACTGGTAGAACTGAAGCCAGTCAGGTCAGGGAATGTTCATGAAGAAGGAGACAGAATGATTCTCTCCCCTAAGTGTATATTCTGTGTCCCAAGGAAGCCTAAGTAATGCAAGCTGGTATGCCACTGTCTCCAACGTTTATGATACGTATAGTCTTTGTATTTTCTCAGTAGCACCCTAATGCAAGCAGGGTTCTGGCAGTCCTGTCCCACGAGTCAGCTATTCAAGACTGCCCAAATTGTGAACACTGCGTAGGCTCACACCTGGCTACTGTTTAATTTTATTGCATGCTTGAAATGTGGTGATCTGGAGCAGACTGCATTTTATCCAGAGCAGTTCAGCAGATATTTGTTGTGTCTAGCACCATGCTAGGTGGCAAGGCCTCAAGATTGTGTGTACATGATGAAGATGAATTTATTCCTCCTCTCCAAGCTCAAAAGCAAGAACGTGTGATCTGCAGTAGATTGCAAGCTACAAAACTCAGATAATTCATGCATAGTTTACCCGCTGTGGTATCATCAGGCTTAGGACTTAGTATAAAAGTTGAAAATTGAGTGGAGATAGGGATAGTTAGCTTAGTTTGTGGAAAAGGCCTTTGAAAGGCTGAGCTAGTCTGCATTTAGAGGGAGGCGACCTCACATGAAGAATACCTACCTCCTACCTCAAGATCCTGCAAATGGTTTGGGGATGGTTGGTGAACCACAGGTATTCCTAAGGCTGGTTCCTATTACACAGGGAAAACTAGAAGCCTCGCTTTTCCTCATCTTTGCTGTGGAATGAAACCAATAAAGTCGGTTAGTATTTAGACAAGCGAGTGCTGCTCATCTGGGAGAGAATGTTCTTGTGGTGGGAATGACCAGTAGAGGCCACTGAAGGGCTTTTGAGGGCAGAGGGAAAGTTCAAATAATGCAAAAATCAATGGCAACTCTGTTAACATCGTTTAAATTTGCCTAAATCAAAATCATAAGGAAAACCTTACCTTTGCATATGTATTTCCGTCATTTCACAAGGAAAACGTGTAGTTCAAAATCTGGCACAGTGACTGTCTACACAAGACTGAATTCTATAGAAGAAAAATACCTAAGAGAAGTTTGTATTGCCAGATGCTTGGCATCATGTAGTCAAAACATTTTGAATGTGTTTTAAAATAGTCTTCCAGATGTGTGACCACTTGTAGCTAGCTGGAGCCCTTGTCTGCATTTGGAAGGGAGTAGGCTGAAAAACAGGTATACAGGAAAATGAAACTCTTACTGCCTTCCTGATCTGATTGCCTTGGGAAAAAGTAGTTTAATTTAAAAAAAAATTTTTTTTTTTTGCCTTTCAATCAATTTCTTCAACTTTGCCTTTGACTGGCAAATATAGACACAGAACTTCCCGCAATACCTTCTATTTGCCATATGAAAGACGTTATTGCCATCAAGTTACGATGTTTTCTGACTCCAGAAGTAGTTATTTGGAAGTTCAACTTTATTTGTCCTGCTTCTTGATACTAAATATCATAAATATATATATATATATATATGTGTATATATATATGTATGTATATATATACACATATATATATATCCACTTTCTTTACATTTTACGGCTTATATTCAAGAATACAGAATTAAATTAGGAAAAATATATAGAAATTGATTTATCTTTGAACTAGACTTTCCCACAGAAATTCTCATTCTTCAGTGAGAAGTACATGGTTTGTTAAACCCACCTTAGGTTTATATATGCAAACAGTAGGAGAATTTATACCTTATGCGTCTTGCACAGTTTTTTTCCTCTAGGCCACAGAGAGATATTCTGTTTGTACTTAAGATAATAAGTAAATCTGTGGACTTTGTAACTGATATAATATGGTATCCTTGCCAGATTTAAAAGAGAATGCCGGGGGTATAAAATTCTGAAGTGTGGTTGCACGTCAATCTGACTTTCAATACTTATCTCTTTCTCTCAACATACAGTGTTTAATTAATTTTCAATTATTCCAAATTACTCTTTGATACCAGTTATAGATGATACATTGGTAGAACTGGCATTGGACAAATATAGTAGTTTGTCATCCCTTTCGGAATACTATAATTAACTTAAAGGTAAGATGAGGTTCCTGTGATTGTTTTAACTGGTTTACCCAAGTCACACAGACTAGCAGGCTTAAAATGTCAGTTGTCTCAAAACAATTGGAAAAATGATATGGGAAAATTGTGGTGTTCCCCTGGACAGGATGATTCCTGGGTACTTGGTCTTGTGGAGTCAAAGAATGAAACCACAGATGAAAGGTGCTATAGCAAAAGGTGGAAATTTATCGAACAACAAGTATAGACTCTCACGTGGGGAGGGGGAAAGAATCCTACTAAGTCCCTTTTCTCTAGTTTAGAAAGGCTGCAGATCTCTGTGCCTTGATACCCCCTTTATTGGTCACTGTCCCCCTTAGACTGGACACTGGAAACTCCAAAGTTCAAACCTCACGTGAAGTATGTGAGGTTCCCTCCTTCTTCTCCTTTATTGCTGCCCTCTGCCCTCTGAGCTTCCTTCTGCCTCCTCTGGATTTGGGGCTTCCTTCCCTCTATTTTATGAATGTACCCCTTCTGCTGTTTCCAGCTCCCTTATTCTATGGAAACGTGCCCTTTGCAGCTCTGTAGCCCTGTGCTTTTACTGTGGACCCCTTAATTTCTAAAATTTCCTAAACCTGTCTCTTTTACCCCTAAAAACTCCTTCTAAACTTCCAAAGGAAAATATGGAATTGTCCATCACCGAAGTTCCTGTTGGTTGCCTGCCAAAATTATCCTGAAACTACATTGGTGGGAGAAGGGTTGAGTGGCAGTTGGAGATAACTTATCAGGACAAATTTCAAAGTTTTGATGTAAGGTATATAAACCTTGATTGGCATGATGGTTAGTAGCACCTCTGGTGGGAAAAGTGACTGTGACTTAGATTTGTGGGGTTTATTTTGGAAGGAGAAGATATAAGACTTGGAGGTTGGTAATAATGGCAGAACTTAGGTTTTCTCTGATAGGATTTCAAAATGCTCTGTGCCTCTACTCCTGCCTGAAGATGGCCAGCTCCTCTTTTTTGTCGGTTGATGTGATTGAAATGGTAGCTGGAGAAAAGAGTTAAATGTGAGCCAAGATACAAAAGAAGTGGACAGGAGTTTTAAATCTCTATTATGGCTATAACTTAGTCTCTATATGACACTAAGCAAATCACTTAACTTGGTTAGGAAAATATGTCACAGCAGGTTATAGTCTGTCCATCAGCAGGTCATAGTCTGTCCAACAGGCAAAATAGGACCGGAGTGCATTTTTTAAGCCAAAACAGGATCCAGTGACCATGAGGCTAAATGGGTATGAAGGCCCTGTGTCTGGGGGGAATCAGCAGTTCACAGTATGCATGTGACCTGACTTTGGCTAGTGATGGGCTGTGGGAATTAGCTAAACATACAAATAGCTCAAAGTGTTTAGTTTACCATTTTCTCAAAATATTTACAGGTTGATCAAATATGTATTGAATGCTGTGATAGGCAGAATAATGGCCACCCAAAGATGTCCACCTCCCAATCCCAGAAACCTGGGAATGTGTTACTTCACATGGCAAAAGGGACTTTGCAGATGGGATTCAGTTAAGGATCTTGGGATTCAGTTAAGGATCCTGGATCACCTGGGTGGACCCACTAGGATCACAAGAGCCCTTATACATGAGAGGCTGGCAGGAGAGTCAGACTCAGAAGGAAATGGGAGGATGGAAGCAGAATCAAAGTGATGTGATGTGAACCAGACTCCACGGGCCATTGCTGCTTGGAAGATGGAAGGTGGCCAGCCATGAGCCAATGAACGAGGCCGGCCTCAAGAAGCTGGGAAGAAGGCAGGGAAATGGATCCTCCTCTCCAGCCTCCAGAAGAGAACGCACCCTGCCATCGGCTCCAGAACTGTAGGATAATAAATCTGTATTGTTTGAAGCCGCTCGGTGGGTGGTAATGTGTTACAGCCCCTGTAGGAAATGAGTACAAACTACTCATTCTCAGGAACCATCTTAGGCACAAAACACAGCACACAGAAAAGAGAAGCGTGTGGCCTCCTGCTCTTGGGAGGCTCACAAGTTCAAAGTGCCCATCTTATTTGGCCCGTGAGGAAATTAAGCTGATATAATTAGCATGATTTTCACCCAGAGAATCCGTTCTAAATACCAGCTCATGGATTGTTACGCAACAATATCTGTAACATGTGAATATGAAAAAAAAATTCCCATTCCGCCTCTTCTTCCACACAAATTTTGCGTGTTACCCTAAAGACGGCTGTCCTCTGACCAGGACAGGAAACAGCTTAATACCAATCCAATCGCTTTTATTTATGAAGGATGTCTATAGGATAACAATCCTGCTTTTGCATGTTGAAGAGCTGGAACAATGAAAAGCCATTAAAAGAAAAGGAAGTGGACCTTTCTCTAGGGCAGTGGCTTTTAACCTAAAAGAAGAAACTGTGGCCTTAAAGAAGTTAAGTCACAGGAACAAAGTTTCACAGCAGTAGTGACAGGCCCTCCTTGAACTTGAGTTTCTCAATCCCTTTTCAGCCTCTGCCCGTTTTCCCTACAGACACCGGGTGCCTGGATCCAGGTGCTTTTTTAGAATCTGAAATAGGAGTCAAGTCCATGTCACTAACCTACTTCCCAGCACACCCAGTGTGGATTACAAAAGGAAATTAACATGTAAAGAAACCCTTTGGAAACTGCAGGAGCCATGCTAGTTCTCTCCTTATATTATTTGGCTGGTCTCACTGTTGGTGTCATTTTCAAGTGTGGGGCTTGATTTAATAGAGACAGCCAAGGACTGCGGATCTAATCAAATGGGGCTCAAAGCGCGTAGCTTTCCGTGTGGGAGAGCTGTAAGAAACATTTTCAAGTTTTGGAGGGGTCTGAATAGGGCAAAAAAGTATTCGAAAAGAGCTGGAAAATCAGGCCTAGGGATCTTGTTTTTCAGGTCTGTTATAGTCACTCTGTGAAGTATTGCAGACAATTCGTTATAATTTATCACACTGATACTTTTAGGTTGGATGAAGCCCAAACACAACCGAGTTAGATGCATATTAAATTACCTCTTACTTAAAAGGAGGGTGGTCTCACCAAGGCAGGATGGAGTTCATTAGCAGGCTGAGTTTTTCTTAACTCTTCATTATCTGGTCTCATATTATTCCTTGGTCCCAAGGAACATTGGGCACCTCTCCTTTTTCAACTCTTAGAGAAGCACACGGGGCATTTTCTGAATCTCAGCAGCCACCAATTTCAGAAATAAAATAAACATCATATGTCTATAAACAAAACTCAGACTACCATGAAAATTGCTCCTATTCTTTGCATAAAATATATTTTTTAAGAAAAAGAAAAATATTGTCCTTGTGCGTTTAAAAAAAATTTTTTTGTTAGTCCTCACCTGGAGATATTTTTTCCATTGATTTATTTTTATCCTCACCCAAGGATATTTTCCCATTTATTTTTTTAGAGGGAAAGAGAGGGAAAGACAGAGAAACATCGATGTGAGAGAAACACATCGATTGGTTACCTCCTGCACAAGCCCTGACCAGATTTTAACATTGGTAAAGCGGGACACTATTGGGGGATGGTGTTTATTATTATTATTATTATTATTATTATTATTATTATTTGTTGTACCCAGATGTCGTGATCCCCAAAGACTACGAGTGAGCCCCAAAACCGCTGTAAAAACATGAGGGCCTTTATTATTCAAGTTAACTTGGACTTCCCACGCCTCCACCGGCCACCGGCACAGCCAAGTGGCAGGGCAGGAAGTGCGGGTTTCAGGCAAAACAAAGGATTTATAGAGCCGGAAGTAGTGGGTGGGGTAACGTGTGTGGCCCCTGTTGATTGGTCGAGGGAAGGTCCTGGGCCGGGCATTTCCTCTGCATCCCTATTGGCAGGTCTGCACTCTCGCACCGCCCTTCCACCCTTACATTATTATTACTTAAAATATTACAGAGAGTAGCACATATATCTCTTTCCAAAAATCGTGACTTTTTTAAAACGCCGCGGGACACGGGACAAATTGTTAAAAATTGGGACTGTCCTGCCAAAAGTGGGATGTCTGGTCACCTTACCCAAGACTCTTCAGTTCACAGGCCGATGCTCTAACCACTGAGAAAACTGGCTAGGTCTATCCTTGTGTATTTTTATTTTGATCTGCACAGTGTAAAATATTTCACTCCATTATGATAACTGACCGACGTGTATTGGGTGTACTCTAACATATGTGATCACATTTCTTGTACCTGACGGGCACTGCCACCCATACCATTCAATGAAGGACTCAGTTCAGACAGGATTCTATTGACAGATGGCCTTTCCAGAACTGGGAACTTCAAACTCCATGTAAATGGACTTTTAAATGTGCATTGTAAGTCTTTTAGGTGGGGTTTCCCTGGAGGGCAAAAAGGACAGAGAAAAATCCCTGAGGTGCCCTAAATTTAATCATTTGACTGCAAAGGAATTTGTATTCATGCATTTTTGTTTGTCCCTGAGTTGTTTATTGTTTTGTTCTTCTTTTAATAACTAAGTCAGGTTGAACACTGGGGCATTTATCTGTTGGTCTCCAACTCTACATAAATGTCCTGTTAAGAAGGGATTTTTCTCAGGTTAGAAATGAACCACCATGACATATTTTTATCCCTTTCCACACTCTAGTCACTCTCAGTCTTTGGGTCTTTCGTTAAACATCAAAGAATCTTCATTGGGAAAAGGTTAGGTGTGGAAATTGGGGGATGGGTGAGACTTGGTATTGGATGACAATCACAAAAATCAGTTTACTCTTGTCTCTAACATTGATCTTTCAGCAAGCACTTAAACCCAGTTTTTTCTAGTCCTTTTCAGTACTTCAAAGTAGCAGTTTATCAATAGAACCACCAAGCTAGACACAGTCCTAAGAGGTCATCTGGTTCATCTCAGTGCCTTAGGCATATGCATATCTAAGTAATTCCAGGCAGATAAAAAGAGACAAAGACACTTCTGCCTTTGAACCACATTGCCTCCTAGGCTGTAGGAACTCACTTCTTTGCATCTCTGAGATCTGTACTCACCAATAGTTTTAATGTGAGGAGGGTCCTATTCTGGCTGAATTTTTTTATTTTCCTCCTAAATTTAGACTAATTCCATGTACTGTCACAGCTGGCAAAACCACCATGGTAACTAAAAAAAAAAAAAAGTGAAGAGCCTATATGCATAGTGAAACACTTTAGGCTTTTGGTTTTGTTTTGTTTTTAATGATCCCTCTATAATTTCTGACCTAAGTGGCTTGGTAATGAGCTAATGTGGAAGATTCCATGACTTTATGGGTGGATCCTCCAAATGTAGATTTATTTTATCAGCAGGAGGTTGTTCAGTGACACGTGGAGAATGGATGTTCTTTTCTCGACCGCCTCAAGCATAAATCATGAATCCTACAAATTCAAGAAAGAAATTGCCCATAAAGCAAGACACAGATCTCTCTATCATACAATTGTGTTTAGACAGTCTTGCCAAAACAATAGTTCTGAATCTGATTAGCCTGCTTATTATTGTGCTTGTAAAAAAAAAATCATGATAAATGAATTCGTTTGGATTCTATAGCTAAAAGCCATTACTGCCTTTTTTATATAGTCAAGGAAGAATTCATAGACAAAGAAGCTGGCTCTCTTTTTACATGGTTTAACTTTATCAAGGGGGGGAGGGGGAAGAAGCAGAGAGTAAGGGGGATGACCCATATTTCAGAATGCTGTGTTTGCCCCCTTTGCAAGGATTTAGTGCTTTTTCAATAAAAAGTAAATTTAATTTGTGGCTCCACTTCAAGTAAGATGGTTTGATGGTGAAAGTGGAGCAGTCCCAGTTCTTGATTTAGAGACGTCGTGTGACTGAATCCCTTAATGTCACTTTCATGTGGTTTGGGTGAGCCATTCTCAGAAACTCCAAGCATTTTTGAAGATACTAAACTAAAGACATTCACAATTCTTCCCTCTCTTTCTGCTACTAATCCTTCATGTTTTAACAAGCACCGGAGTTAATGCTGCCTATACTCTTTCCTGTCAGAGTGGAACACTTTTTCTTCTTTCAAATAATCTCTTCTCTCTAATTCATACTACATCAATCGAAGGGTTGGATGCCGACCCATGCCATACCCAAATATCAACTTCCTATTTTTTAATTAAGCAGGATTTAGACATTTGATTTGAAGAAAGCTGGTGCTTTTTAACATGTATAGCAACCCATATATTCATCTCTTCCTATTCTTTTTATGAAGTGAAAGTTTGCTCTCAGATTATACCTCATCCCTATTCCAGCCTACACATAGCAACCTGGGTTTCATATTGCTAGAAAGAGAGAGAGAGAGAGAGAGAGAGAGAGAGAGAGAGAGAGAGAGAGAGACTAAAGGGTTGGTAAAGGATTAGAAATCTGTACTGAGAAAGCTTCTTTGACCTGGGTGTGTTTCAGTGACCATTATTGTCAGATATAATGACATATCCCCACCTTGCTTTATCCATAATTTTTATTAATTTAGAATAAACAAATTAATAAAAATTAAATATGTGTGTGTGCGCACATGTTATACCCCCTTTTCATCAACTGACTGCAAATCTTGGATTTTTTTTTGTCCTGATGTTTTATAAGATCTAAAAAGATCTTTGTCTAGACCTAATCAAAAGTAAAAAAAAAAAAAAAGTCAAACCCAAATAGAGGGACATTCAAAGAAATACTCAACCACCTCAAGACAGTTGAGATTATTAAAAACAAGAGAAGGCGGGGAAGTTGTCACAGACTAGAGAAAGCTAAAGAGACATGACGACTAAATGGAGTATGATGCCCTAGATGGGATCCTGGAACGGAAAAAGGACATTTGGGTAAAAACGAAGAGCATCTGAATTATGTATGAACTTCAGTAATAGTGTATCAATATTGGTTCAGTGGTTGTGACAAATGACCTATGTTAATGCAACAAGAAGGAAGATGCTAACAATAGGGAGAACAGGCTGTGAGGTGTAGGCTTTTTTGCAAATTTGAAACTATTATAAAATGTTTACTAAAAATGAGTAATGCTGCCCTAGCCGGCTTGGCTCAGTGGATAGAGTGTCAGCCTGTGGACTGAAGGGTCCCAGGTTCGATTCCGGCCAAGGGCACATGCCTGGGTTGTCAGCTCGATCCCTAGTAGGGGGTGTGCAGGAGGCAGCCGATCAATGATTCTCTCTCATCATTGATGTTTCTATCTCTCTCTCCTTCTCCTTTCCTCTCTGAAATCAATAAAGAAATATATATTTTTTAAAAATGAGTAATGCTTGTTCTGATTCTCTACAAAACTCTGACTAGCTGTCACGATTGAAATCAGAGGGAGAGCCACTTATCCTTTACAAACTTTGTTGGTTTATAAGGGAAACAAACTTTCTTTTTGCAAATAAGAAAACTGAAATTTCCTTTTTGTTCTGCAGTGTAATTGCGATGGGTCACCTCTATCCTAACACCTGGCACCAGCAGCTTCCAACAGCTCATGTAGTTGATGGTTTGAAGCAGTTGCTTTCTAGGAATGGCTTTGCATTTGAAAGAACTTGTTACCCAGATTCTTCATCTTGCTGTTGGGTAGCTTTTAGCTGGGATGTACCAAGAAAAATGTTTGTGTTTATAAAGGTTCATTTTCACCTGGAAGTTTAGTATGTGTCTTGCATCTTAAGAGACGCTTTAGGTACAGGTAATGATGAAATGGTCCTGAAAGTTTTCACTGACGTTGTTTTTTGAACTTTTTCCTAAACACAGGCCATCCTTTTCTCTAACTTCCAAAATGTGACCACTCTGTCCAAGATGTCTATCTCATATGAACCTCTTATTTTAAAAATGCATGTGTATTATTTCATATTCCTTGAGTTCAGAAGACTATTCCCAAGATCCTGTGTCTGTTTCTAAGTAGTTAGAGCAGAGGAACCCTTCCCTTTTTCACAATAATTAATAACAATTCACATAATTATTTGGCTTTGTGGGGGGGCAATAAGTAGTCATTTAAGAAGAACTTGTACTGAAATGGCATTTTTGGTTTGACTATGTAGTGACAAGATGAAAACAAAGCATTTATCCTAAAGTAGTGACAATATGCACAGAGCTTGTCTGTAATGACCCAATTGGTTTCCAGCTGCTAGCTGTTCAGTAGATGCCCATGAAAGAATTAATTGATCCCAACCAGTTCTCAGCAGGTGATCCCACCTCATGGTAAATATCACTACAGATGGTACTAATTAGCTTTGTTGTCACCTGTTACAACCAGTAGGCTAGGAGCTGAGTCAGGTGATCAATTTCTACAGCTCAAAGTCCATTCTGCTGTGTGGGGATGCATGAGGCTCTGTCTGTGATTACTAGTCCCACGGCACGAAGTCACAAGTGTGGTGCACAGGAGAGGGGATTGTGTATCTCAATAAGAAAATGTACCTGCATTCAACTGACACAAGATTTCACAGTATATTGGCTTCTAAGTCAGCCAGGTTGTATAGTGCAGATCTGGGCTTCACCACTTACTATGGATTTGCTCTTAAGCCAGTGGCTTTATTTGTCTGAGCCTGAGTTTTGTAATCTGAAAAAAATGAAGGCAAAATTACCCACCTAATAAAACTGGTATAGAGAGATGCATATGATATGTTTGGCTCTTAGTAAGTATTCAAATTTTTTTTGCCCTGACCAGTTTGGCTCAGTGGATAGAGCGTCAGCCTGCGGACTCAAGGGTCCCAGTTGGATTCCAGTCAAGGGCATGTACCTTGGTTATGGGAACATCCCCAGTGGGGAGTATGCAGGAGGCAGCTGATCGATGTTTTTCTCTCATCGATATTTCTAACTCTATCCCTCTCCCTTCCTCTCTATAAAAAAAAATCAATAAAATATATTGAAAAAAAATTTTTTTGGCACACCCCCACAGTGAATAAGCATGTAACCGGGTGTGACAGTGATAATGATCGATAGCCCTCCTAATAATGAGAAAACGCTCAGGTGTTCAGTGTCAGTCTAGAAAGTGATCCTAAAGGGAAGTGGGGACCTAAACCTTCACTATCCTTTCCAATGATCATGTTCGAAGAGCCTACTAATTTAGGAGGGGAGGGAAGTAAGAGATGTAAACACTAGTAAATAAAGTGGAAGGAAACAAAGCAGCGGCATTTCAGCAGGAAACACTTATTGTATCATGTGTGTCTCCATTGGGCAGATTGTGAAATGGCATGTGACCTCATGAAGGAAACATCTCAGGCATGGCCAACATCAAGTATGTCAAACTCAAAGGCTAACACGGGCCAAATATACAAGATTTAAGTTTATGTGGGCCACAAAAAAACAAAAGCTTCAATTTTTCTAGAAACTTAGGCTTATTTTGAAAAGCATGGTGTATAAAAGATCAGGAGCAATGACAAAATTAATGTTTTCTTCCTGACACGTGGCATCTCTTCTCTGCTACTATTTTTCCTACTTTAAGGGAAATCTTGTTCTCAGTGATTACTTTCAAAACTGACCCAAGGTGAATGTCAGTAATTCTGGATCTGACAGGAGACATTGCCTTTCATAAATGTAAATAACTGCTCACACTGTTATATGGGCTATGCCACAAAAATATTCCTTGTGGGCCTCATGCGGCCTGCAGGCCGTTAGTTTGACATGCTTGGCCTACATTGATGGAAGAGGAAATTCATCCCACAGTGACGTTGGGCCATACCTGGATTCATTGTTTTAGAACCAGTGCTCCAAATTTATCAATGGCACAAAGCACAAAGTTAAACACACAGACCAGCAGGTCTCTTCAAAATGTTGATTAAGTAGATCCAGGCTGAGACTTGGGAATCTGTGTTTTTGTTTGTTTGTTTTTTACTGAAGTGTAGTTGGCAGCATACAATATTATACTAGTTTCAGGTGAACAATATAATGATTTGACATTTATATGCCTTATGATGTGATTACCACAGTAAGACTAACAGCCATCTGTCACAGGGCAAAGTTATTATTAACTGTATTCCCTGTCTGTACACTACATCCCTGTGGCTTATCCTATATAATAAAAGGGTAATACGCAAGTTGACCCTAACAGCAGAACCACTGGGAATGACTGGTCACTATGACACACACTGACCACCAGGGGGCAGATGCTCAAAGCAGGAGCTGCCCTCTGGTGGTCAGTGCGCTCCCACAGGGGGAGCTCTGCTTAGCCACAAGCCAGGCTGACGCTGCCAACACAGCGGTGGTGGTGGGAGCCTTTCCCCCCTCCTCAGCAGCACTAAGGATGTCCAACTGCAGCTTAGGCATACTCCCTGCTGGCAAGTGGACATCCCCCAAGGGTTCCCAGGGTGCCATAGGGATGTCTGACTGCCAGTTTAGGCCTGCTCCCTTGGGGAGCGGGCCTAAGCCAGCAGGTGGAGATCCCCCAAGGGGTCCCAGACTGCAAAAAGGCACAGGCCTAGCTGAGGGACCCCCTGCTGAGTGCACAATTTTTTTGTGCACCAGGCCTCTAGTTTATTATATAACTGGAAGTTTTTACCTCTTGCTCTCCACCATTTTGCACCCATTCCCCTACCTCTTTCCCTACAGGCAACTATCAGTTTTCTCCCTGTATGTATGAGTTTGTTTGTTTCTTCCTTTCTTTTAGATTCCACATATAAATAAAATCATATAGTATTTGTTTTTTTCTGTTTGCCTTATTTCACTTATTACCCTCTAGGTCCATCCATATTGTCACAAATGGCAATATTTCATTCCTTACTATTGCCAAGTGATATCTTATTGTATATACATACCACACCTCCTTTATCTATTCGTCTATTGATGGAAATCAAGGTGTTTTCATATCTTGACTATTATAAATAATACTATAATGAACCTAGGGGTGTGTCTATCTTTTCAAATTAGTGCTTTTGTTTTCTTTGGTAAATACCCAGAAGTGGAATTGCTGGGTTATATGGTGTTTCTATGTTTAATATTTTGAGGAGGAATCTGTGTCTTTAATCAACTAAGTCTTCTTATGTTCAGATAAGTTTGAGAACCATTGATTTAAAACAGTACTTTTCACTTGACTACACATGGAAATTTCCTGTGGAATTTTTAAAAATATTGTTGCCTGTGCCCTACCCCCAAAAATTCTGATTAATTGGTATGCGCTATGGCTTAATCATTAGGGAATCTTTTACATCTCCTCAGATGATGCTAAAGTACAGGCAAATTTAAAGTAACACTAATTTAGGAAATAGCCTGAGGGGTCCTTGCACCTGTAAATGATGAATTAGTAATAATAAGATGTAAAGTCACATCACAAAAGTATAGATTCCAGCTTTGATTCAAGATGTGAAATATACTTCAACATTTTTCAGAAAATTCCCTGGAAGTAGTGTGAAAATTATCCTATTGCCCTAGAATTTTGTTGTATTCAAAAGTACTGGTACTGAAGGGACTACCAACTATGATTTAGAGCCTATATTCCCATAAATTAGTAGTACTTGAAGTATCAGTATACATATGAATAATAATGTGGCCTTTATCTAATCTTGGCTTTCACTGCAGAATTATCTTTGGTGCTAACCATACCCTATTTTCTCTTCCTCCTCTAATTCATTTTTTTCAAAGTCAGTAAAAGTCAGGACTTGGAATTCCCATCAACACAGGACCTATAAGGAGACATAAGGATCTGGGAAGCCCAGAGAATCAATGTCCCAGACAGGAGGGGAGGGCTGCCAAAAACAAGGACTCCAAGGAATTAAGCATGTGTAGTAACCCTTCTAAAAATTCCTCAAACCAGATCATCACGGCAAGACCACGCATTACTAATGGAATTGTTTAGGGAAGATTAGTTGATCAAAATGAGGTGTCCTTTTGAACCTGACCTTCGTTTTCTCTAGAGATGTTTCTTCAAATCACAAGCTAGTCATTTTTAACTCTATATGGGGCTTATTGTTTATCAATTCAAATCTTCCAATAATCCCAGGGAAAAGAGGTGAAGAAATGCTCTGTTTGTTTGTTTTTTTTTGTTTGTTTTTTTTTTATTTCATTGCTTAAGGTATTACAACAAGTGATAGATAAGTATTACAACAGATGATAGATAGATCTCCATTTTTTCCCCTTGCCCTTTCCCCCCCTCCTCCCTAACCCCCAGTTTCCCGTGTCCACTGATTATTCTCCTATGCATGCATGCAAGTCTTTCAGTTGATCTCCCAACTCCCCCCCAACCATCCCCAGCCTTCCAGCTGTAGG
>PVJC01010238.1:0-44131 GCA_004026665.1 Murina feae
GGATGGGCGGGTGGTGGGTGTGTGGGGGTGGGCGGGGCAGGATGGGCAGGTGGCAGCTGCATGTTGGGCAGGTACAGGCTGGGCTGAGGGCCCCCCCAGTGCACAATATATTGTGCACCGGGCTCCTAGTTATTGATATAAATATCAAACAGTACTTTCTAATATGATAAGGAAGAGATGTTTCTGTCCTTATATCTTATTTTCCCAAACAGTTGCCTTGGCACTGCGGTTTCTGGCCTATTGTGACACATGTTCATGATGCACATGCTCCTTCCTGCACTCTTGCTGTCAGGCTCTGCATTCCTTTATGTGATCCTTTGCATAGCACTCACATTACTCACGACTCGGACAGGGGATCTGATCTATACCAAGCCGCTCTGCTTGGAGGCAGGTAAGGAAACAGCTGAGGCAAATCTTAGGACATAGTCTGTAAATTGAAGTAGGAGATACTCAGTCACATGCTAAGAAGTTCTAGTCTCTGTGCTGTCTTATTAAAATTAACGTCTTAGCCAATGTTTTCCCTGTAGACCAAGTTTTCAGAAATCAGCAGCTGGGACCCAATGCGTCTGCATGGCAGGTCAAAGCTTTTATCTCTCTTACAGCAAAACAGCTCCAGACCCCCACCAGCGTGATACAGGTCTCCAGATGAAAGGAAAGCCTTTCCTTAAGCAGTTATTCACAGAAGTACAGCTTTGACACTATTGTATATTTTATTTTATTTTTAATTTTAAAAACCCCGCAAAACTATTTCTACATTTTATATCTGGAAAGAGGCTATTAGAGTAATTGTTATTTTATTCTAGGGTGAAAGCATTACACTACAGTGAGACAGTTAAATATTAGAAATAGAATCTAGCCTGGCTGGCCTGGATCCATGGTTAATTGTTGACCTATGAACCAGGAGGTCATGGTTAGAGTCCAGGTCAGGACACATGCCTGGGTTGTAGACTTGATCTCCAGTAGAAGGTATGCAGGAGGCAGCCGATCAATGATTCTCTCTCATCGTTGATGTTTCTATCTCTCTCTCCCTCTTCCTTCCTCTCTGATGTCAAATATATCTACTCTATAAAAGCGAAATATTAAAACTAACTGTTTCTCCAAGACAGGGTAAGCCACGCCCACCAGCCAATCAGAGCAGCTGTATGCAAATTAGCCCAGCCAACATGGCAGCCGCCACTCACAGACCTGAGTAAACAGCCCTTTCCATTGCGGCAGGAGCGAAAGTGAAGCTGCGCCCACTCAGCTCAGCTCCGATTAAACTGCCTCTAGCAAAACACAGATTTGAAACATTTGAAACAATGTAACAATCATAGAATCCTCCAGAGCTGAAGGAAAGAGCAGATCCGGCCTAACCAGTAAAAGTAACAATTGTTTCATTATAGATGCTGCGAGGTGAAGCAAAGAGGAGGCTTCAGTTAGAAGGCCTCCTTAAAGGAACAGTGTATCAATTATAGAAGATAACCCCAGGCCTTAAAGGAACAGCATCAATTATAGGAGATAAATTCCAGAAACCTGTGTCCAGCCGGCCTTGCTGGGATGTTGGGTCAATGGGAGCTGTGGGCAGCCTTAAAGCCCCTCACCCAGGCTGGTCAGGCATGCCAGCAGGTGGACATCCCCTGAGGGGTCCCAGACTGCGAGAGGGCACAGGCCGGGCTGAGGGACTCCCTCCACCCCGAGTGCACAAATTTTTGTGCACCGGGCCCCTAATATATATATATATATATATATATATATATATATATATATATATATATATATATATATAGCAACTAGAACCCCACATGTTGGCAATAGCACTGGCCCAAGTCCCTCTGGGACTATTTTCCACCAATGAACACCAAGTATCAGAACTAGGAATTGATCTCCAGAGCCTCTGAAAATAAAAATATGTACTTCTCAGTGACCTCATGACTTTTAGGCTATTCACATCCCTACTAATAGGGACGTATGCAGATTTTCCTTTGGATGCAAAGACATTTCACTTATGTAATCGGAAGTTGAGCACTAGCACACAGAGACTGCCTTCTAGTCAGCACAGGCTCTTGCAACTGTAGTGCTGTCCTCACACCGGAATGTGGGCAAAAGTGAGAGTTACCCAGGTTAAGATTCCCTGGGTACACCTTTAGGCACTCTGGGGCCCAAATAACAAATGGGCATGATCTAATTTTAAGTTACTTTGGGCCAACATAATATATCATATCATAATCTACAGATGACTGGATGTACTTAAGTTGTTATCACACTTTAAAAATAATAATACAGTATATACTAATACAAACCACCTACCTAACAAATAGTTGACATTTTACTCTATATTATTAACCTTTTCACTGAACACCAATGCTTTCTAATGCACTAGATAAGGTAAGTTGGTCTATGTTGAATGAGGCCACAGCCCACTTTCATTGGAATATTTTTACTTAACAGGATATTGGTCTTATAGCTAGGTCTGTGACCTGATAAAAGTCCTGTTGCTTTTTGCAAAAGATAGTGATAAAAGTATAATGAATATAAATAAGGGTAAAAACTGTGTGTTTTTGTACCAAATCACCTGCTTCAGTAACATCCACAAGTCCTTTTGAGCAGTACTTTCAAAATATATCAAGACTCCCCATACTTACTACCCACTCCACTGCTACCAGTCACCTCAGAAACATAGCTGCCTCTTGCCTTTATTCCTCTAGTAGCCACCTAGCTGGTCTCTGATTCCATTTTTGTCATCCTTCTTCAATTCTCAATATAGCAACAAGGTTAATTTTTTTAAAACTTAAACCAGAGTCCAGCACTCTTCTGTTTAAATGCCCTGGTGATCTCCATTTTCACTGAGAGTTTAAGCCAGTTTACAACTAAATGCCTATGCAATTCTATGCAATCTGGTTCCTGACCTCATTTCCACTTCTCTTACTCCTACATTTCTGCTCTAACTAGACTGTCTTGCTGTTTTAAATTGTCTCTCCTTAGACACTTGACCTCACAGTTCCCTCGCCTAAAATCTTTTCCCTTAGATAATTATATGACTAATCGCCTAACCTCCTTCACATTTTGCTCAAAAGTTACCTTCTTTATGAGACACACTGATTCTTTTTCATCATTTCTTATCCCTATTAACTTCCTCTATTTTTTCTTAGAAGCTTGCAATCTCTAACATATTAGGTAATTGGCTTCATTGTATATATTCACATACTGTAATGTAAGTTAAAAGTGTCTGTTTGTACACTATGTTCCCAATCTTAACAACGTACAATTTATACATAGCTAATAATTTCATATGAAACAGTACGTGATCTTGAATGTCTGCACTGCATAGAAGAGTTATATTTGTAGAGTTCCAGGTTAGGCTCTGTACACACTTTTTCAAAGAATTATTGGTGAGTAAAATTATTTGGTTTTATGTTTTTATGAGGACAATAAAATACATCAGGGACATCATGTACCAAATAAGGTTTTGTGGTCAGGAATTAGAACTAAATCATCTCATGTAATGACAATTACATGGAAAACCTTTTTCAAAAAAATTCACATTAAAGTTGAATAAAAGTCCATAAAATGATGCCAGCATCACTTTGGAGGAGAATTATGTAGGGACATGATATTTTATTACAGAAGAAAAGTGATGGCTATGAGAATAGAACTGCTGCCTGTACACACATTCTTTCATAGTATTTATTTATTTATTCATTCATTTATTCATTTTTTACTTATTTATTTTCCTTTGGGAGAACATATATTAGACCTCCCCCCACAACACACACACACAAATTGTAGTATTTAATCTTAAACATCGCAGGTCATAGCACAGTATGGCATGTTTTGGAGCCAAATGCTGATTTGCGTTCTACAGTTGGTTGGGGGATTTTTGTTTCTTTCTGCTATGTGGAAAGCAGCTAAGGGTTGCTGGAGAAAGGTCATTGGTTCTTCATAGATATAACAGAGGAGAGCTTTCAGGATCCATTTCTCTTAAGAGCTGTACAAACTCAACACATGAACTTACTCTCTAGGCAGTAAAAATTACCATAGAGATTACTTTACAGAAAGTTCTCTATAGGAGTGAAGATGAATTTGGCGGAGTAATTTTATGAAAGAAAGGGGTAAAATTCAAACTTTCTGTTGTTGTAATGTAGAAAAGGTACCATATTCATAAATAATTATTAAGAATTTATTATCAGAAAAATCTGTGAGCTAATTTCATCTGATTACTGACAATTGTGCATTATATTTTTACTAGAGGCCTGGTGCACAAAAATTTGTGCATTCTGGGGGATCCCTCAGCCCAGACTGTGCCCTCTCACAGTCTGGGAACCCTCAAGGAATGTCCACCTGCTGGCTTAGGCCCACTCCCCAGGTGATGGAGCCTAAGCTGGCAGTCAGACATCCCTCTGGTAGCCCAGAAGCCCTCAAGGGATGTCCACTTGCCAGCAGGGAGCAGGCCTAAGCTGCAGTTGGACATCCTTAGTGCTACTGAGGAGGCAGGAGAGGCTTCCACCACTGCTGTACTGGCAGCCAGCAACCTGGCTTGTGGCTGAGTAGAGCTCCCCCTGTGGGAATGCACTGACCACCAAGGGCATCTCCTGCATTGAGAGTCTGCCCCCTGGTGGTTAGTGTGTGTCATAGTGACCAGTCATTCCCAGTGGTTCTGCTGTTAGGGTCAATTTGCATATTACCCTTTTATTATATAGGATCTTTTTATAGAAAGTATTTGATTTTGTGCTATCTATGCCTTATAAAAAATCTTTATATGTCATTATTATTCCAGATTTACTTCTATTATATTGCTCATTATTTAGAACTTGTTTTAGGCTGAGCATAGGAGACTGAAAGGAAAAAGCACATAATTCCTGGCCTCAAGAATGTAGAAATCAGTAAAACAGGGACAATAGAAATAATACAGTATGATAAGATCTTGAATATACATTCATCCACAAGTGGAACATAGAGCTACATTCAACATGGAGAAGAGATAAGTAATTTGAAAGTGGGTAAGGAAGATGTTCCCATTGGAGAAAAACACATGCAAAGGCATTATGTGATAACTTAAATATATCACTCCACATGTTTTTTGCTGCTGTTGTTATTTGTCATCCTTAACCAACTGAACTAATTGGGGGGGTCAACAACATGGCATTCATTTATGAAATCCTAGCTTACCACAGTGACTCATATTAGTGATTGTAGAACTGTTAAACTGGCAAAAAATAGAACACCTGATAAATGTTGAGGTGCCCCAGGATCTTTTGGAGCATGATCTTAGAGCAATGCTGCATCGTTGTGATGCTAATAACAAGTGCTATAGAGAAATCACCATTTCTTTCTGAATTTACAGTTATGGGGACTTAACGATGAGCCTGTAAGTTAAATGATTTTTCTGTCTAATAGCATTTAAATTTATAATTTGTGCTATGGGGTAGGTTTTAATGCTATCGAACTTTTATAGATAAAACAAAAATTAAACCTTAAAGAAATTAGATGACCTGTGAAGGTCATGCACACAAAATGTGGGCATAAATAAAAAGAACAATCACAAATACTGATCTCCTAACCGTAACACTACCTACCTGTACTTTTTTCTCCCTTTATAAAATCATTTTTCACCATGGTCTTGTTTTTGTTAGGCTTTTATTGTGCAAAAAAAAAATTGTTCTTTTAATTTTATCTAATAACTAGAGGCCGGGTGCATGAAATTTGTGCATGGGCGGAAGGGGGGGGTGGCGGCGGGGGGTGTTCCTTCAGCCCAGCCTGCACCCTCTCCAATCTGGGACATCTCGAGGGATGTCTGACTTCCCTTTCACAATCCAGGACTGCTGGCTCCCAACCACTTGCCTACCTGCCTGCCGGATTGCCCCAACCACTTCTGCCTGCCAACCTGATCATCCCCTAACCACTCTTCTGCCAGCCTATTGACAGGTAACTGCACCCCTGCTGGCCCGATTGGCCCCAACTGCCTTCACCTGCCAGCCTGGTCACCCCTAACTGTCCTCCCCTGCAGGCCTGGTGCCCCCACAACTGTCCTCCCCTGCATGCCATCTTGTGTTCACATGGAGATGGCCATCTTGTGTGTTGGAGTGATGGTCAATTTTCATACCACTCTTTTATCATGTAGTATTACTTTTACTCTAGGAAGCATGGAACAATTTATAACTCAAACTTACTAAATGACCTCAAATAATTGCCATAGTGAGTTTGTGTAACAAAATAGCTGCTATATAAACTAAAATATATATTATTATAACTTGTGAGGAATTTTACATCTGTATCTTATGTATTATGTACAAGAGAGTGTATGTATTAATTTATATTTTACCTATGTCATAATTGAGGAAACTGTAGAAAGATAGTTGTGAATTTCTCAATGGTAAAGTAAGAAAATAATATAAAGTGGCTCTAGAAAAACAATGAAATACAATGTATAATTTCTTGTAATATTTATTACATAATAGTACCATGGAGTAAGAATTTGCTTAAGATATTTTCTCTGAACTCAGTTTTTCTTTTCTTCTATTCATTCTCATTTGGGAAAATATGCTTACCTTCTATACCACCTGTGCATTGAGTTTATAGTATTTACTGAGCCCATGGCCTCTGACAATTCCATATTAAATTCTCAAATTTGATAGTTTTAGAATTAGATTAGATGTACTTCTTATAGACACTCAGTCATTCAGCCATTGGGAAGTAAAGGTCATGGAATACAAATATTATTGCTGAGGAAATGTTCCTTGTGTGAAGGAGGAAGTTCCCAGAAAAAAATATAAGCTAGTCTTATATGACTTTTCCCTATATTACATCCTTTGATGCAGTACACACATCTTTTTTTTGCAAATATGCAATTCTGATGATAAATATTTATACTAGAATATAACTGTTTTTAGTAAAATGTCAAGAATATGCCATCCAGTTTTGTGAGGCACTTTAAAATCTGATTAAGTTATTATATTCACAAGCCTTGATATGAAGACACTCTTCTCTAAGATATGACACTAAGATTTCCACATCTCCATTAGTGCATTTTCATTTTCATAAAAGTATGACATTTTTATTCTTCAGTATTTGTACACTTCCAAAAGTCTCAAAATGATCATTTAAAAATACTAAAAATTAGCTTCCATTTAGAATTGAGAAGGTACAGAGAAATAAATTTCATATTTTAGATTTGCCAGTAACAGTCGAAAACATGTAATATTTCCTGTTTTAAATGGAAAATGTGCATAATAACATCAGTATCAAGGCTATGTATTTGACTTCTTCGACTGTCATTCTGGCTGCCACAGTGTATTTCCCATGTGGATGATCTCTCTGGCTCTGATCTTTTTAAGGGCACCTATGAAAAAGTATTTGAGAATAAATTCTGTGTGTATGTGTGTGTGTGTATGTAAACTAGTAGAGGATATGATAGAGTTTTTATCTTGCTTTGAATGAATGAGTGCTCTGAGTTTTATTGGTTTTGATAGTGGTTTGCTTTATTTTTCATTCTCATTTTTCTTTTGTTTAGCCCTCTCCCTAATTTTGGCTAACTAAAATTGTGATTAATGACAAGGCAATTTTCTTTGAAAGTAGGAAGCAATTTGCTATAAGCCAATAATATTTCTGATTGGTGTAGCTCAGGTCAGATGTCCACCCGTTTTTCCATTGGCTATTGTCAGGGAGGCAGTTGGTCAGCAGTGTGATTGTTAGGGACCAATCCTGTGAAAAAGTTGAATGCTTTTCATTGAAGAATGGATGGGCATAAATTTCAGTATATAAATCCACTCAAAATTTCAATACTTTATATACCAGATCAGTGTAACTATTGATTAAATGTGCAAGTAAAATATGTAACTCTGCATTTTCAATGAAGAATTTAGCAAGAAAACTGTAACTTTTTATTTGATGTTATCATTTTCCACTTTTTTTTCTTGCAGATAACAAAAATCAGTGAGAAATGACTGAGGACTCTAAAAAGTTACTGATAGTTTAAGAGGGATTTTCAATATGCTTTGTGGAATCAAAGGACAATTGGCAGAATGAAATTGATGAAGGTGCTGACAATAAGACTGAATTAGAAAGAAATCATGGTTATTTGGGGACAATGTAGAAGAAAACATATGGTAGAAGATTCTGAGAAAACTCAAAAATATCAATGTGATCTCTTCTCCATCCTTGGGATTTTTAAAGTTTAATCTTTGAAGTAAGCAAAACTACTTATCTTCTTTTTTATTCATTTATTTCCTCTCTTCTATAATTTTTCTTTTGTCAAAAGAAGTACTTTTGTTGATTGATTATACAGAGTACATGAACCCACAGTGTCCACTGTGGAAAGCTCTATGTCTAACACCTATATTTTAGCCAAAAGAACAATAAAATAATGTCTTTACTCCTTTTGTTCCTTTCTTTGAAGGCAATGCACACTGCAGGTCGAGTGATAACTCAACACACTTTTCGTCAGGCTATGCTGTTACTGTGTATTATCTTTCACTATCCTTTAGGCATCTTTCGATTTATATATCCAAAAAGTAGTACTAATTATATGTAATCTCCTACTTAATAAATTATGGTGCAATGATATAAAATAATTGTATATGACTTATAAAAATAACAAGAGTCCTGTACATACTAAAAAAATTTTTTTGAAATGCATCTACCTTTTTACCCTGTGATCCCACTTCTGGGAATATATCCTAAGAAACCAGAAACACCAATCAGAAAGGACATATGCATCCCTATGTTCATAGCAGCACAATTTACCATAGCTAAGATTTGGAAACAGCCTAAGTGCCCATCAGCAGATGAATGGATTAGAAAACTGTAGTACATCTACACAATGGAATTCTATGCCACTATAAAAGGGAAGGAGTTCTTATCATTTGAAGCAGCATGGATGGAACTGGAGAACATAATGCTAAGCGAAATAAGCCAGTCAATGAAAGAAAAATACCACATGTCCTCACTCATCTATGGATAATAATAACCATTATAAACTGGTGAACAAAAATAGATACAGAGGCAGAGCAGCATCAAACAGATTGTCAAATTACAGCAACAAGGGCAGGGAGGGTTGGTGGGGGAGTAACAGATCAGCCAAAGGACTTTTATGCATGCATTTAAGCATAACCAATGGACACAAAACACTGGGGGGTAGAGGAGGCAGGGGGAAGGGCAGGGGGAAAAAGAGATATATGTACTAATCTTTGTAAAACTGTATGTAATAAAAAATAGTAAAATAAATAAATAAATAAATAAATAAATAAATAAATCAAACCTAGGATATACTGTCCAATAAAAAAAAAAACATAATATGTTGCACTTATTTTACTACTTGAGGGTTGGATTTTTGAACCCATAAAATAAATTTAAAAAATAACCAGTTGATGTAATATTTTCAATAATAAAGAAAAAAACAATTGATTATAGTTTTCGTAAAAGTTGTGCAATTTTCTATAAAATATTGAAAAATGTACACAGTGATATTGCTATTTTTGGGAAATAAATACAAATAAAATTTAAAAGTAAACTTTTAGTGATTTGAAATTTTTATTATATTTATATGCTTCCAGATTACAATATTATAGAAGCATTTTTAGCACAATATGAATGAAATTCTTAAAAACATACCCATATAATTAACTTATCACCACATGTTTTAGATTGCTATATGAAACATTTCAAAGGATTTTATGACTAAAACTGGAGACCTGGTGCATGACATTCATGCACTGGAGGAGGGGGTCCCTCTGCCTGGTCTGCACCCTCTCACAGTCAGAAACACCTCGGGGATATCTGACTGCCAGCTTAAGTCCGTTCCCTGCTGTGCTCATCAGCTGTGAGCCTGGCTTCTGACTGAGCTGTGTTCCCCCTGTGGGAGCACACTAATCATCAGGGGGCAGCTCCTGTGTTGAGTGTCTGCCTCCTGGGGTCAGTGTGTGTCATAGCAACCATTTGTTCTATGGTTTGGTCTATTTGCATATTACTCTTTTATTATATAGGATAGAACTTTAAGAGTATAAAATATCATCAAAATAATCTATATGTGAATTGTGCTCCATTAATATTTTGATTTATTCTTCCTTCATCATAATCACTTTAGGTTGTCTAACTATTTAACATTTTCCTTAGTGTGAGCACTAGAACTTCAACTATTACTTTGTTCATTGGGAATATAGATTATGTCATTTGGAATAATACTGATGATTTATTGAGTTTAGCATTCTCTGCTCTAAATATAAATTTTTGGAGTTCATTCTTTTATCTATAAATTATATGATTTAGAATTTATAAAAAATACTAGAGATTTAACTTAGGCAAGAGTATACAATTGCATATGACATTTACCCTCTCACGCCCAAAGGCAGTGGGATGGAATTTAGTCTTTCTTTTTCATTTATATATTATACACAATCTAATTCAATGTTCAAACGATAAAACCACAGCAAGCCTGAGAAATTCTATTGTGTAATCAGCCAGCTCTTTCAGTAAAAGAAAAAAAGAGATTCTAGTCGATATTATTATTCATGTACTATGTTTTGTTTAATAGTTTTAATAGCATTAATAACAAGAATTTGAAAACATATATGTAATACTCACTAGCATATTTCCCATGAGCTATAATATAAAATTAATGTTGTTTTAATTAGGAGCTTTGAATCTACTGATCAGTTTCCTATATGCTTGCCCCTTTCCTGAAGAAAAGTAGTATTTTATTTCTGAATGTTTTGAAGTCTTCTAGAAATAATATGACTAACTGAGAGGTTGTCCTAACCTGATAGCAATATCATGGAGGACTGAAAAATACAGATACAATAAGGAAGGCGGCAACCTTCAACCTGAAATTGGCCCAGTGAGACTGTCAGCACAACTCTTCTGAGAATGTATATTTTTGCGATAGTTATTTAGAGAACTAAAATGATTGGTTACTGTAAAATATATCTGCCAGGGTTAAAAAATCTCCTCTTCTAAAGAAAAGAAGTGTTTAAAAGATTCCTCAGAGACAAACATCTAGTGAGTTGAAGACTCAGGTTTGAACTCAAGCACCTGGGTTTGGAGCCTGCCCTCTTGCTAGTCATGTCATCTAACCTTTTGATGAAGAAAGAGTATTCCTTTAGTATTCCAGTTTCAAAGATAGAAGGTAATGTCATTAATTCGCTGGAGACTTTGAGGGGAGCTGGGGACCCAGAGCTAAATGGAAGCTTTGATGGTACTAAAAAAGAGCTGTCTTGTTTAGACTAGATCAAGTTCTGACAGTGCTAATCTGTAACACTAGGGGCCTGGTGCACAAAAATTTGAGCACTCGGGGGTCCCTCAGCCCAGCCTGTGCCCTCTTACAGTCTGGGACCCCTCAGGGAATGTCCACCTGCTAGTGTGCCTGGCCAGCCTGGGTCAGGGAGTGATGGCTGTTTGCAGGCTTGCCAAGCCCCCAGTGTAGACCCTCACCCCATTGGGGTGTGGCAAGGCTGGGTGAGGGGCTGAGGACTGTTTTCAGGGTGCCCACAGTCTCTTCAGGTTTTGGGTCCCTACTGGGGTGCCTGGACAACCTGGGCGAGGAACTGAGGGCCGTTTTCAGGCTGATCACAGTCCCTTCAGGGTTCAAGTCCCTAGTTGGGTACCTGGTCAGCCTGGGTGAGGGGTTGAGGGGCATTTTCAGGTTTTCAGGCTGCCCACAGTTCCCATTGACTCAAGGTCCCAGCAAGGCTGTCTGGAATCAGTTTTCTGGGGTTTATTTATCTTCTATAATTGAAACACTATTGCTGTGAGACAAGGCTTAGGCAGGTAAGGAAGCCTCCTGTTTGTTTCAGCTCTGTGGCTTCTATAATTGAAACATTGTTACCGTGAGCAGCAGCTCAGCCAGCCTAGGTAGGCAGTTGCAACAGAAGCCTGCTATTTACTCTAGCTCCATGGCTGCTGGCCACCATTTTGGCTGGGTTAATTTGCATACAACTGCTCTGATTGGCTGGTGAGAGTGGCTTGGCTGGTGGGCTTAGGCGTCCCGGAGAGATGGTTAATTTGCATATTACTTTTTTATTAGAATAGATTGTGTCTATTGTAATGTCTGGAAAGAGAGCCACTCCAAGAGAATAACATGCATGCTAGAAAATCAGAGGGATATATTGAAGAAGGAGGAAAAAAAAAACAAGTGAAGGTGCATGTGATCTAATGTACTATACTAGGAAGTATTCTCAGTAGGTAAACCTCTATATATGATTCTCTGCCTATTAAAAAAAAAAAAAAAACAACACACAGCATTTTAGATTAGATACTTGGCAGAGGTCTTATTCTCTTGAGGATAAAAAGTGCTGTGCATTGGTTTAATATCAAACGTACTTGTTTATGACTGAAGTAAAGCTATTTTAATCCAGTTGTTTATGATAAAGAGAAAAAAAAACTTGCTTTAATATAAGTATGAATTGTGTCAGACAGCATCATTCTACATCTGTTGTTGCTGATAAGCAGTCAGCAGTTCAACTGTGGAGGGGCCCCGTTGGGGCTCATTGATAAAAACATGTTAAGACACAACTATGTCAAGGGAACATTTAGACTACAGATACTGAGAGTGTGTGACAAGTATTTGTTTTGGTTTGGGCTTCTCAAGCTAACCTAACAGGTCTCCAAAAAACCTTGGGGCATTAGCTGCTACCCTGGTAAGGGCTACTCTCTTATAGGCATTGGCAAAAAGCTGCACAGCTGCCCCAGGAAAAAAGGCACCTTGCCTGCCAACACTAGTATTATTGTTCCCTAGCAACGTGCCCTAGCAACTGCAGACTTTTATTTTTGCTCTGGCCTCTAAAAATCAGCTCTTAGTTCATCTCCTCTCCTCTGAGTGCCTTCTCATTTACTAAAAAGGTACACTTCATATTAAATTCAAACATTATTCCCCTTCATTTCCCCTTTTTAGGGAGAATAGTGTGATTAATTTTTTGTTTGTTTTAAGTATGTTATCTCTTTATTGGCTTATTAAAAGATATTATCCTGTATGCCATTGGTTAGTAAAATTATTATAATTTTCATGGCAAACCTGTTCTAAATAATTTGCTGGCAAAGACAAAATCAGTAATTTACTACAACTTCTGTTGCCTCCCCCAAAACAAAACTAAATAGTTGGTATATTACATGGGAAGATAAATTTCGTTCAAATTCTTTTAAAGTGGCAGTTAAGAATTTGAATATTGTGCTCTTGCCTAACTGGTTTGGCTCGGTGGATAGAGCGTCAGCTTGTGGACTGATGGGTCCCAGTCAAGGGTTCGATTCCAGTCAAGAGCAGGTACCTTGGTTGTGGGCACATCCCCAGTAGGGAGTGTGCAGGAGGCAGCTGAACGATGTTTCTCTCTCATCGATGTTTCTGACTCTCTATCTCTCTCCCTTCCTCTCTGTAAAAAATCAATAAAATATACTTTTAAAATATTGTGCTCTTTTTAATTGATTAGATACAACATGACCTTTATTTATATTGATTCAAGTTTTATTTTGTTTTGTTTTGTTTTTAATTGAGCAGGGTACAAGGGTGATTTATTTCCTGGGTTCTTGTCCAGATGGATTCAAAGAATGGAGTCCAGACAAAAGGTAGTAGATGAGAAGTAGAGAAACTTTACTGCAAGCAGATTCTACCTATAACTGTACATTTAAATTTCTAATTCGAAGACTCTGTTTCTCCTGGCTAAGGAGAGGCAGAAGGGTCCCCTAAAGAGGGTGGCTACTGCTCTCTTTGAGGCATTTTAAAGGCTAGAGCTCTTTGTCTCTTCATGACCATTTCCAATTGGACCCTTTCCCCCCCCCCCAGCACCCCCATGCTTTCCTCATTGGTCACTCTGCAAAGGCCAAAGCCCGAGGGGTGCCTCCTCTTTCTTTCCCCTTATTTTGCAACATCCCTCTATCCTCTGTGACAATATATATTTGTCCCTATATCCTGTGTCTTTTCTTTGTCCTTCACATATCCGTCTTAGCTGTTCAAGTTGGAGTTGCCTTTGATCTATGTTATGGTACCTCGCAACCTTATCCTGTCAAGCCTTGAGACTGAAACTGCTGACTTCTCCGCTCAAAGACTAAAGAGGCTTTTTTTTTCTTTGCCAGAGAGGCTTTATTACCCTGTGGCTCTCCCTGCTGCTCAGGCCAGAGATACCTCTGTCCTTGCTTTATGGCTGTTTTAATTGTTCAGGCCAAGATGCCTCTATCCTCTCTGGACCCCCTCCCTTTCTGTCTTAAGCAAACTAGTTAACCCTTTTCAACATGAGAGGCATCGTGCAGCCAATGGCACTACGAACTAACGAAAGGAATATCAATGGCCGGGCTGATGGGGCTCAGTGGTTGAGCATTGGCCTAGGAACCAGGAGGTCATGGTTCAACTCGGAGTCAGAGCACATGCCTGGGCTGCAGGCTCCTCGATCCCCAGTAGGGGGCATGCAGAAGCCAGCAATCTATGATTCTCTCTCATCATTGATGTTTCTATCACTCTCTCCCTCTCTTTTCCTCTCTCTGAAATTAATAAAAAAAATATTTTTAAACTGATAGAAATTGTGTGTCTGTGTTATACCCAGAATTTGTCATGTAATAGGAGGTACATGCCTTTTCTCCTCATTGCTTCACCGCATAGAAATGTGTATATTTCCACAGCACTCTCCTATCTGGGCCCTCCTACAGTCTGCCTTTAACTTCATTGCTTACTAAATGCATCAGCCTCCTAAAATGAGGGACCTGAGTATATCTTAATTCTAAAAGCAACCTCTATTCCCTGGGACTCATTTCTATTGGAAAAAGATTGAAGAAGGCATTTATTGATTTAAAAAAAAAAGTATTCAATTTCATTAATTTCCACATAATGTTAGGTCAGTTTTCCCTGCTTAACTTGGGAAATTGCATGCCTTGGAAATTTTGAGTTTATTGTTCTATGAAAGGCTATATCTGTAAGAGCCTTAGTTACATTAGATCTCAATATCTTAGATAACCTGTGGATTAGATGCTTTAAAGATTATGAGCAAAAATAAAGAATATAGTAGAATAAGCATTAAATAATAAATTGAAGTGTACTACGATTGAGCTGTAATGAGATATCTGTGTAGCGGGTGTCCCATAAGTGCTTGTAGAAATACAGTTAGAGTTCAGGAGAGAGAGAATGGCAAGAAAAAAACATAAGTCGGAATCATCAGCCGAAAGATTTTGTCTGGATTTACACGATTATCTAAAGCTCACATTGTCTATTGCTTTTTGGAGAGGCCAGTAAATAGAATTCCTTTTTCAATTCAAGTTATGAATAAATAGACAAATAAAATAGCAGACTCAGCAGACAAAACAGCAAGAGATCATTTTTATGACTGTAAAGCTACATGGAAAGACACAGCTTGATTTAAGTGTCAAATGGGCCTGAGGTCTCCCTAATTATACCAAAGTCTACACACAATGCCCCATTCAAGGGAAATGCAGACTCTGCAAAAAATAAGCTTCTGTGTATTCTGTCGATTTAGTTGGAGCAGAAAAAGAGAATGGACTGAATTTTCTGAGCCCCTGTTTATTTCTCAATTAGCTCATTTTAGAAATGCAGACCAATTTCTGTCCTTCCTTCTCTCAGGATGATAATTAACTGTTTTGTATTATGTTGAGAAATGGATGGGGGAAAAGGAAGAAACCAGAATCTCATATGGAAGTCTGTATACATTTAAAAGACAAAAATTTCTATAATGGCTCAGAAAAGTAATTCAATTAATTAAATACACACCAAAATCATACATGACTCAAGATGAAGGTTTCTCAATTTATTTGCAGTCAAATTGTCCTATAAAGTCTGTTATAAATTCTGAAATGAAATAAAATGACATCATGAAGATTGCTAAATTAAAAAAAAATTCCAATCACATAGCCAAGCTATCTATTAAGATATTTCCTGGAGGAGAAATACATGTAAAAACAAACCAAACCAAACCAAACCAAAACAAAACAAAACAAAATTGTCTTACAGGTTAAAGTTCAAAAATCAAATGGCAAATAGTTAATCTGACATAAATCTATCTTATGTTTGTCTGTCAATAATACCAAAAAAATGAAATCATCCCAATTTCTTACATAGTTTAGTTTAAATTGAAGAGTTTTCAAAGCTCATGTAGAATTAGAGATCATTCACTAGCTGTTGCCTTTGAGTTTCTTATCCCAAATTGTATTTCCTACAGGAGCTCACAAATTGATTTAATTTGGTGTTTAGATTTTTATTTCATGCCATTCAAATAGTTCAAAGAATTAATACAACACACAGGATTTTTTTCAGCATTAATTCTTTCAATTAAATCATTTAAGTCAGTCTGTAAATCATTTATTCTAGAAAAGATTATATTCTCAAAACATAGTGCAAAAAGACCTTTTTAAAAAAAATTTCTAATTGAAAATTGGCTATTTTTCCCCCCTGGGTTTATCTCATTTGTGTAACTGGCCAAAGCAATCAACACAGCCAACACAAAACACTAAGGTTCGGCAATCTAACTGTTAAGTAAAGCCTCAGGAGTTAGGTCTTGGTTCTTGAGTTCAGCTAAGAAAGAATTCAGAGCCAAGAACTTGGATCTAAGAAGTTTATTTAGAAAGTCACAGAAATACAGAAGTGTGTCATCTGGGCTGCATGGACTCAGGAAACAAGCCACAAAGGCAAATGAAGAGTCCGTGAAGCTTAGGGGACAGGTAGCAAAGGCTTGTGCCTGGGAGAAGAGGGCGAAAGGCTTCAGGGTAGTCCAGAGAGAGCCTGCCTGAGGAAAGAAAGGGGTGGGGAAAGGCGTGGGGGGGGGAGAGAGAGAGAGAGAGAGAGAAAGAGAGAGAGAGAAGGAGAGGGAGGGGGAGAGAGAGAGAATTAATGAGAAAGAGAACCTGGGTTCTTTGTCTTAAGGGGTTTTATCTGTTTTCCAAAGGCAGGGATTTTAGGGGAGGATCTCAACAGAATATTCATCAACTATCAACTTTCAGGTGTGGTCTTTACTGACTGGCGCTAAGGTAGGGGTCATTAGTCATTGAATCTGGTCCTGATGTCATCCACGGCATCACTTCATCTGGTTTGGCTATTTTATTGAGCCTGGGTCTGAAACACAACTGAGGCCTAAATGTTTTCTCCAGTTTGGCCAAAACTCTGTCTCTATACTCAATAGACCTATGGACAAAGGGTGGTAGGTGAAAAGTACAGAAACTTTATTGCAAGCAAATACTACCTCTAAAACCTTAATTCTAAATTCGAAGTCTAAAACTCTGTCCCTCTTGGCAGAGGGGCCACCTAAGAAAGGTGTCCGCTGCTTTCTTTGTCTAAAGTCTTCTATATTCTGGAGACCCTCCTATTCTACCGTGGGACCTTAGCCCTGTAATCAGCTCCCATGACCCCCACATCCGCATTTTTCCTTGTTTGGTCGTCTTATCTGTTTAGTTTGAGGTGACCAGATTTTAACATTGGTAAAGTGGGACACTATTGACGGGGGTGGGAGGTTCTTTATTATTGTTATTATTATTACTAGGGGCCTGGTGCACAAAAATTTGTGCACTGGGTGGGGGGGGGCGGTCCCTTAGCCCGACCTGTGCCCTCTCACAGTCTGGGACCCCTCTGGGGATGTCCACCTACTGATGTGCCTGGCCAGCCTGGGTGAGGGGCCAATGTCTGTTTGCAGGCTGGCCAAGCTCCCCAGTGGAGACCCTCACCCCAGGGGGTGTGGCAGGCCTGGGTGAGGGGCTGAGGGCAGTTTTCAGGCTGGCCACAGCTCCCACTGACCCTCTGGGCCATCAGCCTGGGAAGCCGATGGGGTGGCGCCGGCCAACCCACACCCCATGGCCTCCCAGGACGGAGGCTCCCAAGATGGAGGAGGCCACAGCCCAGGAGAAGCCTCACACCAGGGCTGCGACCTCCACCATCTTGGCTATGTTAATTTACACACAGCCACTCTGATTGGCTGGTGGACATGTCTTAAGCGTCTCGAAGAAATGGTTAATTTTAATATTTCGCTTTTATTAGTTAGGATTACTTAAAATATTATGAAGAGTAGTACATATTTCTCTTTCCAAAAATCGGGTCTTTTTTAAAACGCCATGGGAGCGGGACAAATTGTTAAAAATCAGGACTGTCCCTCCAAAAGTGGGACGTCTGGTCACCTTAATTTAGGTTGGAGTCAATTTTGATTTATCTTATGGTTTCCTCCCAGTTGTGCTGGCACAGAAAGTCTTATCTTAAAGCTCTCCCAGCAGCTCAGGTCAGGGCTGCTTTTGGTCTAACTTATGGTCACTTTAATTGCTCAGGCCAGAGATACCCCTGTCTGTCCTTGGTTTATGGTTGTTTTAATTGCTCAGGCCAGAGATGTTTCCATCTGCTTGTGGCGTTTCTCTACCCTCTGTACAAGTAAGATAAGCACCCTGGCGTCTTTAATTTTCTGTCTATGTTTTCTTTCCCATGGACACTCCTCATTCCCTAAACCTTCCTAATTAAGCTAGCTAGCTAACCCTTTCAGTTTCCTCACTGCCTACTCTATCAAACCACTTCCCACAGAGCTTCCAGCTAAGATACCCAGTTATTACAGCTGATAGTTTGCCAACTTATCTTAATTTAGGTTTTGGTATGGCAGAAACCTGCCCTAATTTATAATTCATATTAATTCATCCATATTAAGAATAACAAAAATAATCATATATTCAGATGGAAAAGACCAAGAGCATTAGATGGACTAATATTTGAAGCAGCTGTGTTTCTGGGATTTTTATTTTATACAGTTACCAGTAAACTATGCTATTAAACTTCACAATGTTGTTATTTCTATATCTTCCTGCTGAATTGAAACTTATAACAAGAAATTAAAGACAGTCTCAAGTAATGTTTTTAGTCTAAAGTCTGTTTTATTTATTAAGTTACCAATCCTAACTTCCCTTAGGTTTAATGGTAGTGTTTTCTTGGTATAACTGCTTTTCCACTTTTCACTGCTTTTCTCTATGATTTAAGCAGCTTTGCTAAAGACAGCATACAGCTTTGGTTTTAAATTCAGGTGACATGTTCGTCTTTCACTTAAAAAAAGTTCTATATTTATTTATAAGTTTATGATTTTACTTTGTGTTTTTATTTGTCCATATCTTTCGATGGCATTTTTCTTCATTGTAGACTCAAATAACAAACCTCAAGAGGAACTGATTTTAGTCTTAAGCCGTCACTAAAATAGGCAGAACACGAGGAAAAACAAAACAGCAGCATCTGGCTGTTTTCAAGAACTGGCTTTATTTGAACAGAGGAGCTATAATGTTCTCCTCATAAATATAAAGAGTTTCAGAGAATGCCAACCTTGTATAAAGTCACTTTGTGAATATGATGCACAGGACAAAAGACAGAGTAATGCCTGAACATATACAGAACTGAAAAGAGCAACTACAGATATATTACACCTAATCTTTGTTCCTTTTGTACTTAAGATATAGTTGGCAAAGGTCTTGTTCCTTTACCTTTAACACCAGAATGTTTTTATTTTATTTTTAATTTTTTTTAGATTTTACATACAAGTTTTATTTTATTTTTTATTTTTTTAGATTTTACATACATGTGTTACAAGGAGAAAAGGAATGGCAGGATGGGACAGATGTTGTCCAGGGGCACAAACTTGTAACACGCGTTAAATAAGTTTTAGAGATGTAATGTACAGTACAGTGAATCTAGATGACAATGTCACGTAATAATCATAAAATTTCCTAATAAACTATGACTTAATTATCCCAACCATTAAAAAGAAATATTCATGTAATGTGATATAGACGCCAATTATTGCTACAATGACAGTCATACAGTATATAAATTTCTCAAATTAACCTGTCATGCACCTTAAGTTTACACAAAGTTAAATATCAAATATATTTCAAGTAAAGCAAAACACAAAAAACCTTAGTGTTATTTTGGCACAGTGCATCACTGGTTTTATTTATTTTTTCTTATTGATTGATTAGAGAGAGAGAGAGAGAGAGAGAGATTTGTTGTTCCATGTATTTAAGCATTCATTGGTTGCTTCTTGTATGTGCCCTGGGAAGAGACCGAACCTTGGCATATCTGGATGATGCTTTAACCAACTGAGCCACCTGACCAGGGACCATGAATCACAGGTTTTAGATGGAAGCTTCTAGACTGAGTCTCATCTCAGTTTTGGTGTTGAAGCTGTTTTGACTTTTTGTGTTTTGTGTGTTGTTTTTGTTTTTGGTTTTTTTCACTTTTCTTGTCAACCTTTAAGTAGATTGAAAAATTTTATTCTTTTTACTTTTATCTTCTTTAATTGGGAATATATATGTTTTTTACTCTTCTAATAATTCCTTTAGAAATTTAAATATGTATGTGTTTTAAAGTCTCAATATGATGCATATTTTATATTTACCATCAACATGTTTTAAAGACATACTATTATTAAGATATTAGGGTTAATTTAATTTACTTTAGCCCACTTATTTAGATATTTTGTCACATTTAATGTATTTAATAATAAGATATAATTATTAGTAACTTTTACTCTTGTTTTTATTTATTCAAATATCTGTATATATAAAAGCTTAAGCAAGCATTGCAAGTGAACAGATGACCAAACAGGCTGCATGGGGCGACCAGGCCGACCGGGAGGTCAGTGAGGGGCTACCAAACAACTGAGCAGCAGGCTGCGTGGGGCAACTAGGCCGGTAGTGGGGGCAGCAGGGGTGGTCAGGCCGGTGTGTGTGGGGGGAGGGCAGTTAGGGGCATTCAGGCAGGCAGGCAGGTGAGCAGTTAGGAACCAGTGGTTCCGGATTGTAAGAGGGATGTCCGACTACTGGTTTAAGGCCTGATCCAGTCGAACATCCCCCAAGAGGTCCCTGTTTGGAGAGAGTGCAGGCTAGGCTGAGGTGACCCCCCATGCACAAATTTTGTGCACTGGGCCTCTAGTCTTTATATATAAAAGCCTAAGCAACCATTATGGCCAGTCGACCGATTGACTGGTCACTATGATGTGCACTGACCACCAGGGGGTAGAGGCTCAACGCAGGAGCTTCCCCTGGTGGTCAGTGCGCTTCCATACTGGGGGTGCTGCTGGGCTCATGACTGGCAAATGTAGCTGAACTGGCATGAGCCTCTCCTGCCTCTGCAGCAGCGCTACCAAGCAGTAGTGGTGGAGGCAGTGACAGGTGCACCAGGGCCCAATTGAGCAGGAGCTGCATGGCAACTGGCCAGGGCTTGGCTCCTCCCTGGCTGCCTGCTGTTTATATACTACTACATCCCTTGGGGGATGTCAAACTGTCAGTTTCAGGCCAGGCCTGTGGGGATTGGCCAAAACTGGCAGGCCTATATCCCCCCAGGGGTCCTGGATTGTGAGAGGGTGCAGGCCAGGCTGAGGGACCTCACTGGTGCATGAATCTATGTACTGGGCCTCTAATTAAACTATAAGGTAAAAGTGATTTGGTTTCCATAGATTTTTATAAAGTATTTCCTGGCTTCTTCTGCTCTTTTGATGAAAAGCCACCTATTAATCCAATTGCTTTTTCCTTCCAGGTAACCTATTCTTTCTTTCTGAGGACTTATATGATGTTCTAAATGTCTTAGGTATTCACCAGATTTACATAGGAATTGACTTGTTCTTTTTTTCCCCTGATCTTGCTTGTTATTTGTTGTTCTTTCTGAATGTAAGGATTAGTCCTTTTCCTGCTTGAGAAAATTTTCAGATATCACCTCTTTAAATATTCTCTTTCACTCATTCTCTTTATTTTTTTGCATTCTGAAAGGTCAAAAGGAAAATTTCACATTATCACCATGGCCTTTACTCTTTTAATATATACTTTTCGGTTGGTCCGACAGTTGTGGGTTATTGTTAAGCTAATATATACTTTTCCCTTAATGCTTTATTTTCTAGTTAATATTATTTCAGCATCATCAATTTTGCTTTGAAAAATCTGTTATATTTTTTGTTTATCAAACTTTATGTGTTTTCTTTTTTTTAGTAAACTTATTGATCAATTTTGGTAATCTTTTATTATTTTTCCCAATTTTCCAAACTCTACTGCCAAGGCTGATCCACCTCTATGCTTGCTATAATTTTAGTCTGGCTTAGTTAGCTGAGCTCTGAACTTTATGTAAACTTACTGATCTCATGACCTTTGTTTAGTCCCATGTGTTTACAGTCTTTCCAGTTTTTACAATATTTAACGTATTTGTCATTTTTCAAGGACATTTCCCCCCCAGTAACTTTTAGTGTTCCTCTTCCTCTGTCAACAATCATATTCTCAAGGTCTCAGCATATAAACCTGAGCTCACCCATAGCTTCCTCGAAGCATTTTCACCTTAGTCTTTGAACATTTCTCTACTGAAACAATTCCCTTCTCTATTAAAATGTGCTCTTTTCCAATCAGATTTCTTATCTAAGTCCAATTTTGTTTTAAGTTTTGTTTCTCTCTATAGCTTATTAGATAAAATGTAAGTATAATTTTCATTTCATCTCTATTTTCTTCCAATATTTTTAGTATATTATAAGGTTTACTCCCTCCCTACAGAAAGGAGCATCAGTAATAGTGAATATTTTTAATTAGTAATTTGGTAATTTTTAAAATTTTATTTATTTATTTCATATTTATCAGAGTGACATTGGTTAATAAAATCTATAGTCTTCAAGTGTACAGTTCCGATAGGTCATCTATATATTGCATTGTGTGCCCACCACCCAAAGTAAAATCTTTACCCTTTACTATTGCCCCACAATGCTTCCCTCTGGAAATAACCATACTGTTTTCTGTGTCTGTGAGTTTTTGTTTGTTTGTTTGTCATATTTGCAATGTAAGCGGGCATTTTCCTGCCAAATCACGTCGTAACGGGAAGAAAGAAATCCAATAATGGTCTGACTTTGCAAAGTCTATCTGAGTTGTCTTGCACATTTTTGTTATTGTTGAAATGCCAGGCCCTCCATATTTGATGGAATCTGTCTCTACTCATCGTTTTTTGGAAAAAACTCGTCTCCCGCGCTTTGGTATAAAAAGCAATATGACGAGCTTACTCATTTCCCACAAACAATGTGTTGTTTTCAGTTTTATACTCCACATATCAGTTGAAATCATATGGTACTTGACTTTTTCTGTCTGACTTGTTTTGTTTAGTATGATAGTCTCAAGATCCATTCATGTTGTCTCAAATGACAGTATTTTATTATTTTTTTATGGCTGAGTAGTATTCCATTGTAAAAATAAAAATATATAAATGAGGCACTATCAAATAAAAACACACAAAACAAACAAAAAAATCCCAACAAAACAAAGTCAACCAACAGAATGGAAGAAAATATTTGCGAACAACAGCTCTGACAGGGGGTTAATATCCAAAATATATAAATAATTCATACAACTCAATAACAATAACAAAAAATAATTCAATTAAAAAATGGGCAAAGTACGTCTCCCAAGAACTGACACTCCTCCCAAGAAGAAATACAAGTGGCAAACAGATACATAAAAAGATGCTCAACTTCACTAGCTATTAAGGAAATGCGAATAAAAACTACAATGAGATAGCATCAAATACCTGTCAGATAGATGCTGTTCAGATGACCAATAATAACAAGTGTTGGAGAAGCTGTGAAGAAAAAGAAAGCCTCATTCACAGCTGATGAGAATGTAAACTGGTACAGTCACTAGGGAAAGCAGTATGGAAGTTCCTCTAAAAACTAAGAGTAGAGTTACCAACTAAGGGAAGAGCAATCCCTGTTCCGAGTACCTACCCCAAATATTTGAAAACATTTATTCACGAAGATATATGTATCCCTCTATACATTGTAACATTATTTATGGTGGCCAAGACATGGAAATAAGCAAAGTGTATGATAGATAATTGGATAAAGATATGGTACATACATACAATGAATACTATTCAGTCATTTAGTAATTTTAAAAGCAAATATTATTTTTGTTATTTGCTAGATAATGAAGTAATTTCTTATAGTTTCCTGATGTCCCACTCTTTTTAAATCTATTATTTACTTCTTTTTTTTTTTTTCATTTGAAATGAATAAAAGAGTTGTCTATGACTAATGATTATAGTACTTTTCAGAAAAGGGGGAAATATATCAAAAACCTTATGATAACAGAGATAAACTTTATAAATTTATATTTCTTTATGTTTTATTATTTTTTAAGATACATTAAGATTAATCCAAATAATTTTAAGCATCTGTTAAAACATACATTTTGGTATATTAAATATTTTACAAATTTGAGTAAAAATCAATTCATATTGGACAGAATGTAATCTAACAGGTTAAAAGGAGCTCCAAGAACCTGCACAAAATGAAAAACTTTTATAGGCAGAAGAAATCTGGAACAAAAAAGTTATACTATACCACCACCACTGTACTCACCAGCCATGAGCCCAGCTTCTGGCTGAGTGGCACTCTCCCTGTGGGAATGCACTGACCACCAGGGGGCAGCTTCTGCATTGAGTATCTGCCCCCTGGTGGTCAGTGCGTGTCATAGAGAAAAGTTCTGCCATTAAGTCAATTTGCATATTAGCCTTTTATTACGTAGAACTAGGGGCCCAGTGCACAAAATTTGTGCCCTGGGGCAGGGTTCCTCAGCCCTGCCTGCCTCCTCTCACATATTGGAAGCCTTCAGGGGCTGTCCAACTGACTGCTTAGGTCCGCTCCCTGCTCCCCTTAGGGAGTGGGCCTAAGCCACAGTCTGCCTTCCCTTTGTGGGAGGCTACCAAGCTAATCAGGGGAAACCACCAGCCCCATCACCCCGCTGCTACAGCCACTGCCAGGCATCTCAGCCACCAAGGTGTTTTCACCAACACGGACTCCAGTCCCTTCACCATGAAGAAATGACAACTTTCTTTAGGCATTTTCAAGGTGTGTCTTTCATAGGATATGACATTTCTTTCTTTCTTTTTTTTATCCTCACCTGAGGATATATTTCCATTGACCTTTAGAGAATGTGGAAGAGAAGGGAAAAACAGAGAGAAACATCAAAGTGAGAGGAACACTTTGATTGGTTGCCTCCTGCATATGCCCTGACCTGGGCCCTGGCCAGGGAGGAGCCTGCAACCTAGGTACATGCCCTTGGTCAGAATTGAACCCAGACCCTGCAGGCTGAGGCATTATGCACTGAGCCAAACTGGCTAGGGAAGGATTTGACATTTCTTAGCCCTCCAGCAGCAGACTTCCATTTTTTTTTCCAGGAGTCTGGTGGAAAAACCATAGATGCCTTTTTGGATTCTTATAACCCAAGTTACTAAGAATATTACCAGTAGCATACAGGGAGCAGTAAGAATGCCAATGAGCAGTAAGAAAAGGTGTTTCCTCTGTAGATCACTCTGATCACCAGCCTTACCCCTGTTCCTCCAATCCCAGCTCCACCCCTACCCAGGCCTGTAGGATGCAGGCCTGGGCAGAAGAACCCCAAACCCCTGCAATCACCAGTCCTCCTCTTACTAGATCCCTGCCATTGATGCCTCTGCCCCTGCCAAGGCCTGCCATCTCTGCCCGAGGCTGCATGCATAGGCAGAAGACCCCCAAACCTTGTGATCACCGGCGCCACCCCTTTCCAGGCTGGAAGTCTCTGCCTGTGGCTGCAGACCTGGGCATCACTGGCTCTGCCCCTTCCCAGGTCCCTGTGTTTGCTGGCTCTGCCTTTGGCCCCCCGTTTCTCCCTCACCACCTGCCTGGCTAACAGGCCTGACTACTTCAGTTGCGGAGCTGAAGCGGACTGGGTACCACCATTTTGTCATGGAGTGATGACTAATTTGCATATTACTCTTTTATTAGATAGGATACATGTATACATATATGTTTATATATATATATGTTTATATAAAGGTGATGCCTTTAGATAGTGACAATATAAAAGAGACATTTAGTAAAAGTAATGTTATGACACTACTTTTAACATCTTTAAACCAGATTCTTAATGCCTTTAAAATGATCAGAATTTGCATGATAATCCTAAATCCAGAGTCCTTTGGACAGGTTTCTTCCTATCCCATTTTAACTTCAAGTCTCTAAACAATAAATTGGGTGAAATGTGTTCAATAGATATTTTAAAATAATCCATATTATGTTTATTATTGAGGATTTTATACAAATTAACAAACTGTAATCTCTTATGAGCAAAACAAATAGACAACTTCACATATTGATAAGCGTAGAAATATTGCTTAATATTGTTAACTACATGAAAAAATGCTAAGACAAAATTGTGAATGGTCACTTATCAAATCTGGTCTTTTTAAATGAAAACATTCAAGGATAGCCAGGGTAAAGAAAACATTGTCATACATTTTGAAAAAGAATATAATTGCTGTAACATTTAAAAAATAAATTAGGCAGTTTTAATTCAGAAATATTGCCATATTCTTGCATTATTTAAGGTTTATATATTTTATATATATTTTACAAAATTATTCAATATAATACATTTTAAAACTATTTAAACATCCAAAATATACTAAACTCTATATAAAAAATACATGCATCTTTATTGCAAGATATGTGTCATTAAGTATGCATGATATTGAGTGACTCATAATGGCCTGAAAAATTCATATAAGATAGTATTAAGTGAATCAATTAGGATAAATAATGTATATGCAATAGGTTTTAATTTTATAATCATAATACATGTACACACATACCCATACAATAAAGTAAATTCACAAGGAAATACAGTAACATATATCTTCATGATGATGTCTTGGTAAAATGCTAAAGAGTGTTTTTTTTTTTATTTTTCACATTTTTTTTCTTTTTTTCCATTTTTTTTATTACATAAAGTATTACAACGATTAGTACATATATCTCTTTTTCCCCCTGCTCTTCCCCCAGCCTCCTCTACCCCCCAGTGTTTTGTGTCCATTGGTTATGCTTTAATGCATGCACAAAAGTCCTTTGGTTGATCTGTTACCCCCTCTCCCAACCCTTCCTGTCCTTGTTGCTGTAATTTGACAGTCTGTTTAATGCTGCTCTGCCTCTGTGGAGAACAGTATGGAGTTTCCTCAAAAAATTAAAAATGGAACTCCCTTTTGACCCAGTGATCCCACCTCTGGGAATATATCCTAAGAAACCAGAAACACCAATCAGAAAGGACATATGCATCCCTATGTTTATAGCAGCATAATTTACCATAGCTAAAATTTGGAAACAGCCTAAGTGCCCATCAGCAGATGAATGGATTAGAAAACTGTAGTATATCTACACCATAGAATACTATGCTGCTATAAAAAAGAAGGAGTTCTTATCATTTGCAGCAGCATGGATGGAACTGGAGAACATAATGCTAAGTGAAATAAGCCAGTCAATGAAAGAAAAATACCACATGTCCTCACTCATCTATGAATATTAATAACCATTATTTTTCACATTTTTTTTATAATTTAATATCTAGAAGTTGTTTAAAAAACAAAACATGTCATTGAGTAATCTACTAAAGTAATCCCTTCTGCCATGTTCAATGATGCTAGAATATTACTTTATTTTTTTAATGATGTTGATAAAATCATCAAATTATTGAAACCATACTTAATTCATGGATCAGAGTAACTTTTCTCTTCCACCAGATCACTGAGAAAATATGTGTCTTTGTACATAATGTAATATGTTAGACTGTGAAAATTATCTCAGACTATGGGAAAATAAAGGAGGATAACTTATTTTAGTTAGGCAAATATTTATAAATGTCTAAGATCTGTTACTGAATTTGGAATAACAGTAATACAAACATGAATAAGATAGTCATTGTCACCCAAGTTATGCCAACTAATCATTCATATGGTCCAAGTGATGCTGGAGAATGAAACTCCTCTGTTGTTTTGGGGGAGTGAGGTGGAGGTTCTTGGGGCACTGCTGAAATAAGCATTTTCAGAAGCCCCCGTGGGAGGCTTGAATGTGGAAGATTTCATTGGCATGGAAGTACATTTCTCAGGATGCAATGGCCCATTTCCCTCCAAGCCAGTCCTGAAAAGCGAGCAGCTGGGAGTTGAGCAAAGACAGAAACAAGGCCAGTGTCCAGAGTTTCCATTCCATGCTGCAGCCGGGTGTGACTCAGCTTTCAAGTTAATTAAAGTCCATTGGTCCATGTGTGTGGAGTCCATCATGGCCATACATATTTAGGTTTTGTGCTTGTAGTGGCCATGCCTATTCTGGACACTGCCTTGTTTTCAGGCCTGATTGATAAGCAAGCATCTTCCCATGTTATTCAAACCTTACTGGGCATGAGTCTAAACTGCGTCTCTCAGTCCCCTCTGCCCTCAATCAGCAGGGAACAGATTTGGAGAATGTTAAGTACAGCTTTTTAGTTAAGCTTTATAAACTGCATGCCTTTATTGTTTAGTCTCCCCTTTACTCCTTTCCTACTAAAAAATAACCAGGCTATTGTAATGACATCACAGGTACAGGTATGAATTTCACACAGAATCGAATAATATATCTATAATAATAAAAGGGTAATATGCTAATTAGACTGGACATTTTCTGGACATCATTCTGGACGTTCTTCCTGATGAAGCCCAAGCCTGGGCCCCAGGTGCCAGAGGAAGCTGGTGTCAGCAGCCAGAGGAAGCAAGGCCTACTCTTGCACAAATTTTCATGCACCAGGCCTCTAGTGTATCCATAAAAGGGCAAAGGTAAATACAGACATTCAAAGAAAAGAGATGCTATGTCAAAATGGTGAAATCTAGGTGGGATTTATTAAGAATCAACTTAAATAAATTTTGAGGAATTTTTTTTCTTCTTATAATATTTAAAAAATAATCAGGTAGAGAAAAAATTAAGTTGTTCAAAGTGACTAATAAATGCTTTTAATGGTAGAATTATGGTTAAGTGTATATAGTTGGATTTCTGACTTCTAAAATGACTGCATATTACTTTATATTACAGTTAATTATTTATTTTAAAATCTAATTATGCTTTTTTAACATTTTTAAAAATTAAAGTGGTTCTAAAAATTAAATCCCCTATGAACCCCTTTTACTTCTTATTACTTTTCAGAGGTCCTTTAAATTCTTTTATTTAGTTTTATGTGTATTTATATTTTATTTATATGTTGTTAATTATTTTTAATTAATTTATATTTTGACTAACTACATTTGAATAAATGATTTAACTTTTAAAAAGGTCTACCCTACAGCCATTCACATATACCTGTTATCACTTATATTTTGAAACAGATTCATGATAAAGTTTTACTGTATTTGTAGTATAAAAATATAAAAAATAGAGCTCAGCTTTGGCCTGCCAATTATATCATTTTTCAAACAAATTATCACTTGTAGGTAAATCATTTTAAATATGTATTATTGGTTTTGTGTACTCATCAGTGAGTTTTCCTCCAACTCTCTGCCAGAAGTAATATTCCTTCTGAAATAATTTAATGCCTTAGCTCAACAAAAGTTGTGTGTGTGTGTGTGTGTGTGTGTGTGTGTGTGTGTGTGTGTGTGTGAAATTTCTCTCCTGGGTTACATTTTGTCCAGTATAGCTGGTTTGTTGATAAATACAGAGCTGATATTGGAAGATGTATGATTTTTCATGTTCCCTATTTTGTTTAATTGCCTCGCATTAGTGGAGCTTATATCCAGTGCCTTTCTGATAAAATGGGCAAAGGAGAAAAAATAACTGGTACCCAAATTTCTAGAAAAGCCTTCCTTCTTTATGACTCTTCTACACATCTATTTTATACTTTATTCTCTCTCCTTCAATTGCCCTGTCCCTACTCTCAGGTCATAATCTTGATTCATACTTCATTAAGAAGATTGAAACAATTAGGAGATAACTTTCAGGAATTTTTTAAAATATGTTTTTACTGATTGAGAGAGAGAGGAAGGGAGAGGGATAGAAACATCAATTGGGGTGCAGGACCCACAACCTGGGCATGTGCCTTAACCAGGACTCCAACTGGTAATCTTTTGGGTTAATGCTCTACCCTTGAACCATGCCAGCTGGGCTCAGGAAATTTCTTCGAGACTACATCTGTCAACCTGCACATCAGTTCACATATTGTTGATTTCCTTTCATTACTAAAGCTGTATTGTCTGTGTTCCAAACAAAAGCTAAGCACTCCACAATAGCCCATTATGCCTTAAATCCCATTCCTTCTCAGGTTCTTAAAGATATTGCTCCATCTATTCTCACATCGTTTATTTATCATCATCATTTCTCTCTCTTGCTCTCTCTTCTGGATCATTTTTGTCAGCATCTAAGCATGGTATTATCTCTCCAATCTGAAAGAAAAATTGTCCTGATCTCACTCTTCTTACAGCTACTATCTCATTTTTCTTCCACTCTTTACAGCAAAACTTTGTTATATTTTTTAAAAATTTATTCATACAACCTATTCTCTTTTGAACCCTGTCCAATTAGGTTTCTCCAGCTAGTGCTTCGAATGTACCATTTGATAAACTTCCTTCATCAAATCATCAATGACTTCTTATTATCATATACAATGAACTTAATTCAATCTTTCTTTACAGTATCATTTGACACAGAGGATTACTCTCTTCTTCTAATACTTTCTTCACTTGTCGTCATTTCATTCTTAGAGTCTAGTTTTTCTACTACTCTTCTAATCACTCCTTTAGCTGTCATGTGCTACAACTTATGTCTAAAAATGTATTAACACTTCTGCTGGGTTTTTATTTCACTAAATCCCTGTGGCTTTCTGGGATGCTGTTGTGCAGTTGGGTTTGTTCGTAGGCATTTTTTCCGTGAGCTTAAGTCTCAGTTTTTTTAGTCTGAAAAATCAGTTACCACTTGTGCACTTATCACTTTACTCGAATTCTTCACTATGATCATTCACACAGGGTGAGGCAAAAGTGGGTTTACAGTTGTTCATATGGAAAACAATAAACAAACTGAATAGCGGATAGTACAAGAATAAACTCTGTTTCATGTACTCATAACTGTAAACTGACTTTTGCCCCACCCTGGATAAGACATAGCCCCCACTCTGTCCTTAGTTTTCTGTTCACTTGTCTTAATCCTCTCTTTAAAAAAAATATATTTTATTGATTTGTTACAGAGAGGAAGGGAGAGGGACAGAGAGCCAGAAACATCAATGAGAGAGAAACATCGATCAGCTGCCTCCTGAACACCCTCTACTGGGGATGTGCCTGTAACCAAGGTACATGCCCTTGACAGGAATCAAACCCGGGACCCTTCAGTCTACAGGCCAACACTCTACCCACTGAGCCAAACCGGTTAGAGCTTAATCCTCTCTTTTTATTGTGTCAAGTGCATTGACTTTTTCTTGTATCTTTAATATTCTATGTGTATTATAATTTCAAGATTTTTGCTCCACCTAGAACTCCTTGGAATGCTCTTATCCAGAAATTGGATTGCTCCATTTACTGCTTTACTCAGTAACCCACTCTCAGGGGGACCTTCTCCAGATAGCCTCTATCAAAACTCAGCACCCCTCTACCATGTTTGTGCTTTATATTCCTTTAGCCTACTTTATTTGTTCTCCTCAACACTTCCCTAAAATTCTCTTTTCCTTATTTATTTTATTCATCTCCACTATTGAAATATAAGCTACATTAAAATAAAATTTAATTTATTTTATAATCTATATTTATCCTTAATACTTAGAACAATACCTGAAGCATAATAGTTATTCAATAATACTTCAAAGATTAAATAAATCAATGAGTAAATTAGATTAATGGTTTACTTCTATATATATTTATAAATTGTGATAAAGCATAAAAAAATTTGAAGAAAGTTCTTAACTACATTTTATTTTATTGGTGTGAAGGAGCAAAATACGTCTTTTTTTCCCTGATGTAAGAATTTTCTTCTAAATTTTGAATGATTTTAGGGCTTCAATCCTAAAATATTTTGTATCAGTCTAGGTTTTTCTTTGTTTATCCAATGATTGCCACTTAGTGATGACCAATTTCAATCAAGAAACAACTGTCTTTTAATACGGACAACTAAAATACAATTTCTTAAAGTTAGTTCCTCTACTCTCTGTTTCAAGAATTCTCCTTAACCAATTCACACGGTATAAAACCTGCACTTGTTTATTCCTTTTCTTATATTTTCTCATCTATTTTCACTTTATTTATAGATTTGTTCTCTAATATAAATCTTCTTAAGTTGATGTCCCAATACTTATCACATATATGGTCTTTAGGCATTCTCTGAATATTTTACTTTATGTAGCCTTTAGCACAGTTCAAATATCATTGCTCTTTTTTTGAGGACATTGTGTGATAGTTGTGCTTTTTAAAATGATCTTTTCTACTCCATACATTGTCTGTTTTCACAGTGCTTTTTCACTATGTCAGTCTTGCTTATTAGATTTCCTCAATTATCAAGTGATTCCTGGTTCTGTGACCATAATTGAGTTAAGAACTTGAAAATCCACCAGAATCTCTGTGAGGTCAGGCAGGGCTTTGCATAGAAACATTTCTATAAGCTTAATCTGGCTGGGCCCCTGACTAAAAATCTCTGCAAATCATTATCTTATTAATTTCCTAAACAGAAAATGTCATTGTCCCTCCTGAGTAAGGATGAGGATGTCTTACCCTCCGAAGAGGAGCTGAGCACACAGATCCTGGGCCTTCTCAATTTTCAGTGTGCAGATTTCCACTCAGATCTTTGCTTTCATCATGCATTACGAACATGAATTATGTTTATTGCCTCCAACAGGATGCCATGAAAACTCTCCAGAGACTAAACCTCCAGCCTGGATGCACCAAACAAGGAAATTTTAGCTCCAGTTATATCCACACTGTCAACATTAGCTGTGCCAAAATCCCTGTGGCTTTCTGGGATGCTGTTGTGCAGTTGGGTTTGTTCGTAGACATTTTTTCCGCCAGCTTAAGTCTCAGTTTTTTTAGTCTGAAAAATCAGTTACCACTTGTGCACTTATCACCAGCTGCCAGCATTTTGTTTATGTTGCTTTTTCTCCCAACTCTTTGACCTTGTGATCAAAATTGTGAATTTTGATCCCCAACACTTCACTCTGACTTTTCTCTCTTTTCTCTTATAGTACTGGAATTTCAGGATAAAACCTATATGTACCATATTTTCTGGCATATAAGACGACTTTTTAACCCAGGAAAATGTTCTCAAAAGTCGGGGGTTGTCTTATATGCCCAGTCTTCTTATACGCCGGAAAATACGGTAATTGGTTACATTTTACCAACTGTTTGTATTACTAATAGTCAGGAGACAAAATCCCCCCCACACCCGAAAGAAAGCAGTGGTCTATAAAAGAAAATGTAGGTAGTTGAAAATCATAGTTTAGAATCTGAGTTTAAATAATTACATTTGCGTATTAATATATATTATTTATATTTGAACAAATGACACTGTCCTCTTTTTAAGACATTATGGTAAATTTATGGAAATGTTGTACATTTTATTTAGCTAATATAAAATAAAACACAAAACCAATAAAACCTACAAATAAACAAAAACCTTAGTCTGTGTTTTTTTAAAATCTTTATTATTGAGAGTATTACAGATGTCCCCATTCCCCCCCCCTCCCCGCATTGTCCCTCTTTACCTGGTTCCTGCCCCACCCTAGGCCTTCACCACCCTATTGTCTGTGTCCATAGGTAATTCATATATGCTTATAACATCTTTGGTTAATCTTTTCCTACCTCAACTTCTCCCTTCCCTCTGTCTATTCCATTTTACCTGCCTCTAGTTCTATTTTATTCATTAGTTTATTGTATTCATTAGATTCCTTAATTATGTATTTTGATTTCTAAGATTCAATTGTTGATAGATATGTATTTATTGTCATTTTATTGTTCATATTTTTATCTGTTTATTTTTCTTCTTCTTCTTCTTCCTCTTTTTAAAAATACCCTTCAACATTTCATGTAATGCAGATTTGGTTATGATGAACTCCTTTAGTGTTTTATTTTCTGAGAAGCTCTTTATCTGGCCTTTAATTCTAAATGATAGCTTTGCTGGGTAGAGTAATCTTGATTGTAGCTCCTTGCTATTCATCACTTTAAATATTTCTTTCCACTCCTTTCCAACCTCCATAGTTTCTGTTGAGAAATTGGCTGACAATCCTATGGGCACTCTCCTATAGGTAACTAACTGCTTTTCTCATGCTGCTTTTAAGATTCTCTCTTTGTCTTTAACCCTTGGAATTTTAATTATGATGTGCCTTGGTGTGGGCTTCTTTGGATTCCTCTTGTTTTGGACTCTCTGTGCTTTCTGGATTATAAATTTATTTATTTCAACATATGGGAGTTTTCAGTCATTATTTATTCAAATAGGTTTTCAATATCTTGTTTTCTCTCTTCTCCTTCTGGCATCCTCATAATGAAAATGTTGGTATGTTTGAAGTTGTAATAGAAGCTCTTACACTCTCTTAATATTTTTGGGTTCTTTTTCTCTTTTAGTTCTTCTGATTGGGTGTTTTTTGCTTCCTCAGATTGCAAATCATTAATTTGATTTTTGGAATTTTCAACTCTACTGTTTAGTCCCTGTAAATTGTTCTTTATTTCAGTTAGTTTATGCTTAATTTCTGACTAGTCCTTTTCCATATCTTTAAAATCCTCACTAAGATCTTTGAAAGTCTCACTAGGTTCCTAGAAGTACTCACTAAGAACTTAAGATCTCATTAATATCCTTGAACACTATAACCACTGTACCTAGAACTCTGTATCTAGTAGTTTTCTTGCTTCCATTTCATTTAGCTCTTTTTCTGGAGATTATTTCTGTTCTTTCATTTGTAACATGTTTCTTTGTCTCTGCATTTTTGCTTCTTCCCTTTGGTTATTTCTATGTATTAGGTAGAAGTTCTATGTCTCCTGGAATTGATAGAGTAGCCTTGTGGAATAGGTATTCCAAGTCACTTGAGCTGGGCACTCTAGGTGCACTTTTTTGTGTGCCTAGTCTTATTGTAGTTACGCCTTGATTGCTATTGGCATCACTGGGAGGAATTGACCTCCTGTTCAATTGGTTATGAGAACCAGCTGCAAACACAATGGAAAAGCTGCTTGGCAGGAGACACTCCTATGGAGCTGGACTTGCTTCAGTGAGTTTTTGATGCTCCCTGAGTCTTCCCCTTGAGTGTGTCCCTTGTGGATGTGAGAGTTGTAATCTGGTATGGTCTGAAGCTATCTATTGTGTGCACTGGTTCTGGGGCATCTTGGGGGTATGCAAAGTTGGACACTGCCTGTGCCCTGCCTGGGGCCACCTGTCAGGAGCTACAAAGTGATCAGCAGATGGATGCTACTTGCATTGGGCCTGGAAGTGTCCAGGCATGGTCAAGCAGTAAAGCAAGGCAGGATGGTGCTAGTGCCAGGTTTTGGGCATTTTATTTATAGGTATGCTGAGTCCAGCTGCTACTTCTTTGAGAGATTTTAGGAAAGTCTGAAGCCTGAGCCAGGAAAGGCCATTCATATAGAAAAGCCACTGCAAACAGCTTGAGTGGGGCTGCAAATTGGGTGGGGTGGTGTCTCAGGGAATCACCAGAGCAGAACAAACAGTGTGATTCATGCTTATGGAAACTCAGATATGGCTGCCAGTCAGTTCTGCAATGAGGGAGGTCCCGGTATAGAAACAATTACCCTTGCGAACACCCCTGTCTAGGAGAAAGCCACCCCTGAGTTTCTGTCCCAATGTCAGACAATCCAGTTCCTCCACATAGGTCCCTGGACCCCCCCAAAGTCACTTCTTCAGTGCTGGAGCTTAGAGAGAATGAGTCTGTGCACCAGCTCTTTAAGAGGAATTGTCTGGCTCTGGAGCAGCCTCCATGTCACTTAGCCTCAGTCCTGATGCATTTTACAACCTGAATTTACTGAGACTTCTTTTCCCAGCTTTGGAACCCTGGTCTGGTGTGGGGCTGGGACCCCTTGCTTCTCACTGGAGGCCTCCACAGTGGGGATATCCCTCCCTATTAAAACCATGTCACTTGTGGGTGTCATACTAGACTGTTGCTCATCCACCCCTCCTACCAGTCTCCTTGAGCTTTATTCCTTACTTCTCTAGTTATAGGACTTCCATTTAGTCAGACTTCAGGTGGTTCTGAATGATTGTTATTCTGTAATTTAGTCATAATTTTGATGTTATTGTGGGAGGCAGTGAGTACCGGTGTTTACCAATGCTGCCATCTTGGTTCTCCCTGCCTAATATGGTTTAGTATTAATAACATAAAATAGGAAAGAAAATGGAAGCTGATAATTTCAAAAAATGTTTGAAAAATCATTTTTACTTGTTCCTCACATAGCAAACACGGACCTTCATTTTATATTCTCGTACGAATTTTTTCCTTCACCACTCAAAGAGTGAAATTAAAGCCTCCTTTATAGCACACTCAGTTATGGTCTAAACTTACACAGTGTTTCATTTTGCAGTTTGGCTTTAATTTTTGGAGTCAGTCCCATTAATACATTAATGACAAGGCAGAATTCAAAATTTTAATTCAGTGCCAAATGTTCTGACTGTGTTAAACTTAAGTTGGTAAATGATTTTCTTTATTACTGGGAACATTCTTTAATTGTTACAATGAATGTCCATATGTAGCTGTGTAAAATTTCTTACCCCTAACCAAATTTGAATGCTGTTAGTGATAAGAACTTGGATTTAAATGACATCGTCAAAACATAATTATGTTCTTTTACTTCTATATCACATAAGTGCCCAAATGTATTTTCATATGTAACAGTCGAGCTTACTATTTGTGGTCTTATGCTACTTTAATATCATTATGAAGAATGAAAGAAACAAAGATGTAAAGAAGGAAGAAAAAAGAACTCCAAATTCATATTTTATGTGAATGTTTATATGTCCTCACCATAGGAAAGCTCAAGGTGCATTGACACAAAGTCATTTTTATTTTGTCTTTAAAATAATACTTCCCTGGTCAGTGTAGCTCAGTGGTGGACATACAAACCAGGAGGTATTGGTTCACTTCCTGGTCAGAGCACATGCCCAGGTTGAGGGCTCAATCCCCAGTGTGGGCATGCCAGAGGCAGTGGATCAATGATTCTTCTCATCATTGATGTTTCTCTCTCTTTCTCCCTCTTCTTTCCTTTCTGAAATCAATAAAAGTATATATCTTTAAAAAACACGATTCTATAATTGGCATAGAATGTGTGCTAGTTGATTGAATGATAAATTTAGACTCATGAAAATGAATAGTTTGCCCAAGATTACATGAAGAAAATACGGCTAGATTTGTATTATATTTAAAACTGTTTTTGACTAGTTCAAGGTTTTTTAGTAACATGTGAATAACCCTTACTATGTATTTTAATGTAGACATCCTATAACTCTTAATTCGTAATATTTGAAAGATAAGCTATGCTTTTAAAGCCTTGAATATTCCCCAGGTTCCTAAATAGTCACATTTACATGATTACCATTTTGATTTTTAATTATATAAGCTTTGGTCACCAGCACGTTAAGCATTTAAAACAGGAAACACTTTTAAGTGTCGGAAAAGTAGAATTTTTTAGTTTAGTGGTTTTAAAAATGTCATTGAACCGTGTACTTTAAGTTTTATTTTCCGCTGAAGAACATCTGCATTATTGGTATTGTAGAGTAGCTTAAAAACACGGTAAAAACAGTTTCCTACTGGTAGAGTGACTACATTTATTTTCATTCTTTTTTCTTTTTTAATACCTAAGGTGGCAGTGACACACCCAGGCTCCAGCAGAGGCTGCAACCTGGAGTTAGTCACATCTGTTGTAAAAACAAAAACGACTCCCTCAGGATCAGAAAGAAGCAACCCCGCCTTGGGTTCTGACTTCCGTGCATTTCTCCTGTCGAGAAGTATCTTTACCAAACAGCTATGGCTCATAAGGGAACTGGGGGAACTACAGGTCATTCATTTTAACACAAGCACTTAGCCTGATGCCCTTGAGTAGCTCTGAATGTCTGAAGAGTCACCAAATGGAGGAACTTTGCAACATGAGTTATTAGGGAGTCTCAGAGAAGAGAACCAAGGATAGAAACCATTTCGGTTTCACTGAAGTCCTTGCTGAGCTTCAAAATACTTTCTATCGTGTGGGTGAAAAATAGTTCAGTGTGAGTCAAGGAGAGGAGAGCAAATAAACAAACACAAAGGCAAAGGCCCTGTAAAGCCTTCCCAAGGTAGATTGGGATGGAAAAATCTCGTATGTGTGCCAATATGGCCCTTTGCATCTCAGTGAAAAAAAATATTTAACTTAGTTCAGCAATCCCATCAGTAGTGCACTTTTTTTTTTTTTTTTTCTGACTACAAGTTACCAGACATCACTGCAGTGGAGTCCATCAAACATTCTCCAAAAGACAGAACTGGCACATTTTTATAACACTTCATTTTGCAGGTGGATTTAAAAAGGCTGAACAGGAGTTGGCAGTAATCCTTCTATGCTGCAGTGAAATGCATAAACAGGTAAAGGGAAAACACTTCAGTGTGCGATTAAAATGGAATCATTACTGCTGTCTTGATTATTTAATGGCTCGTACAACATAAATTATTTAAACTGATTCACATTTGGTTACTTTTAAAATTCTAATTCGCTGCTCTGAATTAGAGACAGAGAAGATTTTGTTATTCTGGCTTTGCTTTATTTCTACCCTTTCTTGTTGTCATCTTTCATATATACTGGTATATGTGAAATTACGGTTTTCAAAAATTTTCCTCCTTTCCTCACCATTTTTTCTCTCACCATTTTTTTATCTGAACAATACAAATATTGAAACCAGTGTTTGCATTGACTTAATTGATCAAACTATTTACCTCAATACCCATTAGATTTTTTTTCATGATCTATTAAATGTTTTAAATGTATTTTTATTGTTTGACACTATTACAAATATCTCCACTTCCCCCAACTTTGCCCACTTCCACCCAGCCTCCACCCTGCCTTCCCTCTGGCCATCACCACACTGCAGACATCAAGAATCAGTTACAAATAACTGATTTAAAAATTCTTATTGCCAAGGCTACAACCACGAAGTGTTTTAATGGGAAGCAGAGTTGGTTACCCTAAAATGTGCTTCTTTTGGATATTGATTAGTTTAAGCTGGTTAATTTTGAGAAACAAAAAACTCAGGAGAAACCTTTTACCTTCCTAATTGCCTAAACAGGCAAACTCAAACTACTGCCTGCGGGCCACATGCCGCCGCTGCCTGTCTGCTTAAAAGAAGATATGTGCAGTGTGCACAGGAATTTGTTCATAGTTTTTTTTGGTTGTTTTTTTAACTATGGTCTGGCCCTCCAACAGCCTGAGGGACAGTGAACTGGCCCCCCGTTTAAAAAGTTTGAGGACCCCTGGGCCCTAAGACATTTAGGTAGATAGCATGCTCCAGGAAGGGAACCATTGTCACAGATACCTCCTGGAGTGTGATATGACATAGCTGTGACAGGGAGGAATCTAGCAAGGCCCATTGGTTCCAAGTCCCCTATGTGTCTCATTGTTAAAGATGATCTACCAAACATTTATTTATTAAATACTTTTTTCCTATCTCCCTGTGAATAGCCTTCTTGCCCTAGAAGTTTTAAACCATTAATCCTGCCCCTCACTCCCTTTTCCCCCCTTAGTTCAGAATTAACCTCTGCTGCCCAATTTGTTCTTGGGTCCCATGTTCTTATGGAATCCTGTATGTACATTAGTGAATAGAATGTATGTTGGTCATTTCCTCCCACCAATCTGTCTCACATTAATTTGATCTTAGTCTAGCCTACAGAACTTAGAAAGGTGGAAGGAAAATTTATTTTTCTGCCCCCAGTTTCTATTATAAATGTTTGAAACGTTCCATAATTAACTATAATATTTATCTACTAACTATAAAGTTGTGCTTTACTGATGTAGCTTAATTCCAGTATTTCTTACATTTTTGTTAGGGTAATATAGGTTATATTTCAATACCTCTTAAACTTTCTGGGTGCTTGTTCCAGATTAATAACATATTCTAGGATAGAATTATTATAAATACCAGTTCCACTTCCTTTGGAGAGATAGAAAAGAAAATTCAGTGTTTAATTAGTCATTGTTAATTATCCTCTGTAAATATTTTGTAATACATTGTAACAAAATATTGGAAAAGCTCATTTCAAATGTTTTTATGATCAGTAAAAATAAATCTCTTGCTCTCAGAAAGACTTTTAGCAAGACTCCAATAGAAATAAAATGTTGCCCTCTCTCACAGTTTTTTTGTTTGTTTGTTTGTTTGTTTGTTTGTTTAGTTATCATTTGATAAAGGGGGAAATACCATACTTTCCCTTGGGGTTTTCCATTGTTTTGTTGCTATTATTAATTTTTTTTTAATGTTTCTGTGACTTGCTGCTTTATGACTTTAGGCATAGTGACTCTTGTTAATTACAAATAGTACTGCTTGGGTAAGGTGGCTGAGCAAAGTGACTCAATGAAGTGAAAAACGTTCATGTCCTGTTTGATGCTTCTGAAATTTTCTGTGTCAAGATGGTTTGCCCAAGGGCATATATTCCCACATTCAGTAAGTTGTTGTGCCATATCTGCCAACTGGTTCCTTAGACACAGTTTTCTTTGTGGTGCTTTTTCAAAATGTTTTGCCAAGTTCAGTTGAAGCTTGTTAAACAAACCTCTTACACCTTTTAAAAGCAATCACCCAATTAATTTTTAAGAGTAAAAAAAAATGACTAATATCTCAGTTAATGTATTCAGATATTCTCAAGCAAAAAATTTGTACTTTCTTCATGACTACGTGAATTCACTCATCAAATTATTCCATTTGAAAAAACAAGTGATGTATCATAGGATTTTTCCTTCTTCCATTAAAAAAAAATTATACCTTAGAGATCTAAGTCAATTTTCTTTTAAGTTTTTAATCTTTAGCAAAATATACTTTAATTCCTGTGATAAATAGTGTTTCATTTATTGTGCTTTTTTATCGATATTATATACTAGGGGCCCAGGGCACAAAAATTTGTGCACTCGGGAGGTCCATCAGCCCGACCTGTGCCCTCTTGCAGTTTGGGACCCCTCTGGGGATGTGCACCTGCTGGTGTGCCTGGTTAGCCTGGGTGAGGGGCTGATGGCTGTTTTCAGGCTGGCCAAGATCCCCAGTGTGGATCCTCACCCCATTGGGGTGTGGCCAGCATGGGTAAGGGGCTGATGGCTGTTTGCAGGCTGGCCAAGCCCCCCAGTGGTGTCCCTCACCCCATTGGAGTGTGGCCAGCATGGGTAAGGGGCTGATGGCTGTTTGCAGGCTGGCCAAACCCCCCAGTGGCGTGCCTCACCCCATTAGGGTGTGACCAGCATGGGTAAGGGGCTGATGGCTGTTTGCAGGCTGGCCAAACCTCCCAGTGGCATCCCTCACCCCATTAGGGTGTGGCCATCATGGGTGACGGGCTGATGGCTGTTTTCAGAATTTCAGTCTGCCCGCAGCTCCCATTGACCCAATGTCCCAGCAAGGCTGGCTGGCCGCAGGTTTCTGGGGTTTGTTTATCTTCTATAATTGATACACTGTTCTTTTAAGCCAGGGCTTAATAATGAAACCTCCTCTCTGCTTCAGCTCTGGCTTCTATAATGAAACAATGTTTAATTAGAAGTCAGGCCCGGCCTGCTGTTTGCTTCAGCTCCTGGGATTGAGACATTTGTTGCAAATATGATGTTCCCTGGAGGAGAGAGAAGCCCAGGCAGCCCACAAATGCTGCTGCAACAGTAAAAAGGCTGCTTGCTGCCTTTTTACTCAGATCCCTGAGTGCCGGCCTCCATGTTGGCTGGGCTAATTTGCATACAGTCGCTCTGATTGGTTGGTGGGTGTGGCTTAGGAATCCCGAGGAAATGGTTAATTTTAATATTACACTTTTATTAGTTAAGATGTTTTATTATATAGGAGGAAATATATGATTTATTTACTGCCTACTCAACAGCAGAAACCATGAATTATTTTATATAGTCTCATAAAATTCTGAGGACATAATTATAATATATCAGGTTATTTAATAATTAGGAATTGGAAATGTTGAATATGTCAGCCAAATTTACAAAGCCAGAAATATCAGGGATATATTTTTTCAAATTTACATAATTATCAAAATTATATTATTTTCTTGACTTCCTATTACTGTGGTGTAATACATATAAAACCATGGATAAAAAAAGAGTTTCTTAGGAATGTAGCTTCATAGAATTATTTGATCATAAATTCTTAAGTGGGTAAGTCATGATGGGTAGTTCCCCCAAGACTATAACTTTTAGTGAGAGGTTTTTAAGCCCTGTCTATTGTCCTTGTGCATCTAGGTTAACACACCTTTTAAATATTAGAAGTAATACCCCTCATGTGACAACTCTTAAGAGAGCACATTGTCCTAAATATCCTGTAATCTAATCACTCCTCTGCTTTCTTCCATCTTCATATAGTCTTGCTTACATTTCCTCCTTAATTTGTAATGAATAAAACTACATACAAAATTGTCACTTTGGAGAGCATCTTAGGTCTGACATTTGGGCAATTGTCATCACTTTTGGCTCAAACAAATCCATGCAATTTTTTTTTTTTACAAGTTTGAACGTTTCTTATATTGACAGTACTGAGAGTGAAATTATTATATAGGAACATTTCCTGAGCTCCAAGGCTCAATGAAAGACAAATGCTTAGTGGTGATAGTGAGAGGTGATCCTGTGCTTTCTAATGAAATATCGTTATCAGCTTAGATAAAAATGACAAGCTCTTCATTGAAATCTCATTTCAACATATTCTTCTTATGACAAATTACGACAAAGAAAACACACACACACAAGTAGGCACAGAAAATAAAGCATTTGAACAAAACAAAATTCAATTTCTAAGAAAACACAAAGTTAATCTAGGAATAATAATTAAAACAGATAGAGTGGATCCTCTTTTTTCACACATTCTGTATTTGAGAATCCTCCTTTCAACTAAAATCTCTGTCTGATCTCCCAGATCAATACTTGTGGTGCTTTTCTGGTCATTTGGAGACATGCACAGAGAGGCAAAATATTTGACTTTACAGACACACAAGTTCCTGGCTGATGTCTTACCTTCTTGTTTCAGCTCTCATACTTCTTGTCTTTTCTGTGTCTATTTAGTACCTAACTTTTTTTCATTTTTTGTGTTCATGTTGATAATTTTACTGTTTAAAAGGGCCTCAAACATAATGCTGAGGTGTTGTCTAGTGTTTTTTTTTACGGCAAAATGGCTCTGATATGCTTTTTGGAAAAAAATATCTTTTAGATAAGCTTTATACAGGCATAGGTTACAGTGTATTGGCTGTTAGTTCAATGTTAATACATCAATTATATATTAAATAAAGTATCTTTAAAAGAAATACACATAAAACAGAGTTATGTATTGACTAGGGGCCCGGTGCACAAAAATTTGTGCACTCGGGGTGGAGGGAGTCCCTCAGCCCGACCTGTGCCCTCTGACACTCTAGGACCCCTCAGTGGATGTCCTATGATGGCCCCAGTCTGCCAGGCGCCTTTTGTGTGTGTGTGTGTGTGTGTGTGTGTGTGGCCACTGGGGACCTGCCCCCAGCCGCATCTGAGGCTCGGAGCAGTCCTCCTGTGTGTGTCTATCTGCTGGGGGCCTGCCCCCAGGCATACCGTGGAGGCTTGGAGCAGGCACCCCCTCTATGTTGATCTCTCAGACTCTTGCTCTCCCCTGCATGTTGTTCTCTTTTTTGAGCATGGCCAGGGCTGGGTGCGGCCTGCCTCCCAAGCTTGCCTACTGCCCATCTTCCTCCAGCCACCAGAAAGCAGGGAAAACCCCGCCTCATGGTCAGGCCAGCCTTTTCCTGCTCCCTGATCCCCGGAAGGGACCTGGAAGCCACCAAGCAGGCTGCCAACTCTTTCCCACTCACCCGTCCCCTGCTGCCTTCCTTTCCCACTTCCCGGTGCCACCAAGGGGTCTGGGGAGCTGCCAAGCAGGACCCTGGCCCCTGCCGCCTCTTACCCGCTTCCCGGTGCCCTCCAACCCTGCCGCCTCTTTCCCACTCACGAGTCGTGGGTCCTGCGCTGTCCCGCCCTGCAGCCGCTCTGTGCACTCGGGAGGTCCCTCAGCCCGGCCTGTGCCCTCTCGCAGTCTGGGACCCCTCAGGGGATGCCCACCTGCTGGCGTGCCTGACCAGCCTGGGTGAGGGGCTTTAAGGCTGCCCACAGCTCCCATTGACCCAACATCCCAGCAAGGCTGGCTGGACGCAGGTTTCTGGAGTTTTTTCTCCTATAATTGATACTGTTCCTTGAAGGCCTGGGGTTATCTTCTATAATTGATACACTGTTCCTTTAAGGCGGCCTTCTAACTAA
>PVJC01010239.1:0-44116 GCA_004026665.1 Murina feae
TTTCAACAGTGCTATATGACAGAGTTTTGTATTGGGAAATTCCTTTGAGTTTTGGCTTTTACTTCATATACTTTGGTTTACCCTCATTGCTCAAACATGCGTGATTGAGGTTATACTAATTTTATCTCTAAAGAGTTTACTATTATTGACAATATTATTTTTTATAAAGATAAACCTTCATCTAGCTTGAAGTGTATTGCTTTTTAAAATAGATTAACTGCTACCAACCAACAATTAAAAAAAAGGGTTCTGCTGGAATCTCAGTTCTGGCTCTTAATGCTATGTGACCCTAGATGGGTACTTTAACTTTCTGATTCTTGAGAAATAAACGTGGTCTTTTTTAAAACATGTAAACTACTTTAGAGAATGAAGTTAAGAATTTAAATGAGATCATGAACATAAAAAAGCAAAATATCTAGCAATAAAAGTATTGGAAGCTAGCTATTGTATTTTCTAAAAGTAACTTAAAAATTTAGACAATAGTGTAAGTGACATACAGGAAAAACCCTGGTTCTTTCATCAAGGCTAAGACCTGGAGAAGGGCGAGGATAATATTCTGCTTATGATTCAAAGAACACATCAAAAACGCAAGGGGTGTCCTTTCCCAGCATAGGCTCAACAGTGTTGCATGGAACTAAGCATGAATTTTTCCAGACAGGATTTTTAACTTAGAGTACAAATGTTCACAAAATGGAAAAAAATATCATTAGAAAATGCAAAGAAGAAGCCACATAGAGGAAATGAAATACTATCCAGATGGAGGGTAGGCAGAATAAAACAATGGGTCTATGGTTTGATTTTTAAAAGTAGAAATGATACATAATTGTTGGCAAAGTTGCTCTTAAATATCAAGTTATATTTCGCGCATTTGATGTCTGAAAATAGCCTGCATTCCTATAATTTTATACCAAACAAGTAAAATTTGAGACTATTCTAACAAAAGTTTTCCTTTCACTTTCACTAGTCAGATTGGCAGCATTTGAAAGTACAGATTTTGGCAAGGCTATAAGGTACATTTATACTAGTAGAATGTTAGTCATAAAAAAAGAATGAAATCTTGCAATTTGCAGCAACAGGGATGGACCTAGAGGGTATTACACTGAGTGAAATAAGTCAGAGAGAGAAATGAACAAAGAAAACTTAACTAAAATAAAAAGTGACCAAATGGGAGAAAATGGTGAAAGGGATTAAGAAGTACAAATTGCCAGTTATTAAAATAGTTGTGAAAACATAAAGCACAGCACAAGGAGCATAGTCAGTAATCCTATATAATAAAGAGCTAATATACTAATTAGACTGAACAGCAGAACAACCATCTAGACGACCTTCTGGATGACCTTCCAGACAAAGCTGGAGCTGCAAGAAGCTGCAAGGGCTGGCCAGGGCTGCAAGGGGCTGTGAGGGCCAAGTCTTTTGCACAAATTTTGTGCACCGGGCCTCTAGCACTGTAATAAGTATGTATGGTACTAGGCTTACTTGGGTGATCATTTCATAAGGTACATCAATGTCTAATCATTATGTTGTGCACCTAAACATACTGTATTTTTCGGCATATAAGATGACTTTTTAACCCAGGAAAATCTTCTCAAAAGTCGGGGGTCGCCTTAAAGGGCAGGTGCTGAAACTTCTGAGCTGAACTGGAAAATCTGTGGTTGCCACATACAGTGGGGGAAGCTCAAAAATGGCCACATTTTATTCATTTCAATGGAGCCAGACGGAGACCGCAAGTGTCTCCGGTCAGCTCCTTTTTGTGCTGCATACAGACTCTGTCCAGACTTTTTAACCCAGGAAAATCTTCTCAAATGTTGGGGGTTATCTTATACACCCAGTCGTCTTATACGCTGGAAAATATGGTAATATAATATTTTATGTCCACTGTAATTGAAAAACAAAAAAATAAAATAAATCAAAATACAATTAATAGAACCTTTCAGAACTATATAACCTTTTGCTCCTAGCACTATAACAGCAAACACTTTACTTAATCTTATGATAAATTAAGATAATTAAATTTCCCCAAATTAGAAGTTATTAAAATATTTGATTTACAATTTTGTAAATAATATATTAAGCGATAAATATTCAGCAAATATTTTATTTCTAAAGGCAAAATATTTTTTGTAAATCATTCTTAATTTAACAAACTATAATACACTAGAGGCCCAGTGCATGACTTCGTTCATGGGTGAGGTCTGGCTGGCCTGTTCCCAATTGGTGGATTGGGATTGGCCTGTCAGGAGGAAGAGATGGTGGGAGGTTGGCTGGCTGGCTTGCCCCAATTGGGGCCTGATCAGGGCTGGGCTGGCTGGGGGGAAGGGCCACAGGTGATTGGCTGGTGGGCCCATCCCCTGATTGGTCTGGGGGGGCTGATTGGGTGCAGGGCCAGCCATAGGGAGGAACTGTGGCCAGTGGGCCAGCTGGCCCCACCCCCAAATGGGGCTGGGAGAGGGGTCATGGGTGGTAGGGCCAATTTGTGTGGGAGGATGATTGGTGGCGGAGCTGGCTGCGGGGAGCAGCGTTGGGCCAATCAGAGTGGTGGGGGCTGATTGGGGGTGGGGCTGGCCACGAGGAGGGGCTGTGGGTGGTGGTGGGCTGTCTTGCCCCATTCCTGAATGAGGTTGATGAGGCTGATTAGGGGTCAGTGGCCTGAGGGAGGAGTCATGAGTGGTTGGCCAGCCCGCCCTGCCCCTGATCAGAGTAGGGGGGTTAATTGGGGTGGAGCTGGCTAGGGGAAGGGGCTGCAAGATGATTGGGGTGGTGGGGGCCCATTGGGAGCAGGGCTGGCCAGGAGGTGGGGCTGCAGGATGTTGGCTGGCTGGCTCCGCCCCCTAGTGGGATAGGGGGCAATCAAGGGTGGGCTGGCTGCGGGGAGGGGCTGTGGGCCAATTGGGGGTAGAGCTTGTCAGGGGAGGGGCTATGGGAGGTTGGCTGGCCAGCCTCACCCCGCCAATCGGTCAGTGTGCTAGTCACAGTGGGTGTCATAGCTACTAGTTGTTCTGGTCGTTAACAGCATTCTAGTAATTGGATTTTTATATATATACTAGAGGCTCAGTGCATGAAAATGCATGCACTGAAGGGGGTCCCTCAGCCCAGCCTGTCCCCTCTCACAGTCAGGAGCCCTCAGGAGCAGGAGGCAACCCTGCGAAAAAAAGGAGGTGACGCCCGTCACAACCAACAGTCAGATATGCCTCTCACAATGTTGCTGCTGCTGCTGCTGTGGCTCCATGGCATCTCTCTGTACTGTGGTTCATACTTGCCATGCTGGGGTTGTGCCCCCGGTTCATGATGTTCAAGACCTGGCCCTGGGGGTTCTGGCCTCCCATTGCTTGCTGCTGTGGAGGGACAGCAGGTCATGGCCTGCTGGCTTGCATGGCATTCAGATTCAGCAGACTGGGCTAGAACTGAAGGCCGGCTGGCTGGCCACTTGCTTGGCCATGAGCTATTTGATGAGAGCTGCCATCAGCTGAGGATTTGACTTGAGAATGTTGAGCATATGCTGCTGCTGGGGAAGCTGGGAGACTTCAGGGTCCGCAGCAGGTCCTGCAGGGCACCTGGAGAGATGCTCTGAGGTGGCTGCACCTTGGGTCTGCATAGATATCATGGGTCTGGGCATGCCTCACATTGACTGTTGTGGAGGGATGGGTGCCGGCTGTCACTGCCGGGGCAGAATAACATGGTTGGGTCACATTCAGGTCCATGGGGGCCATCTGGCTCTCAGGGGTCACTGTGCATCAGGGGCATACTGTTGTTGGTGCTCACCCAGTACATGTGTTGCTGCTGCTGCAGCTCACGTGCAATCTGTCAGGTGCTTCTATTGCTGCAGGTGGGCCTGGGCTGGGGACAATGGGGTTGGCACCTGTTAGTGGGCTTCCCAGTGCAAACTGTGGTGGGGGGCTGAGTTCTGGCCACGCTGGAGAAGCCGGCTGGTGACATGCTCACAGGCGAGGTCTGGGGCATAGTTGGGGCTGTGGAGTCCAGGGTGTGCTGGCATGCAGTCTGGGGGGCCGGGGTGGTGCTGAAGGAGGGGAAGGCAGACTTGGCTGAGGCACAGTGCAGGTGTTGATGGTGGCATCCGCTGGCACATTAGCTATGTGAGCTGCCGGCAGTAATGTAGCTTCTGCTGGCTGAGCTTCTGGTTGATGTTGAGGTAGTAGGGAATGGAGCTTGTGTTTTTTGGCAGTGTTTGGCATGGTAGCAGCAAAAGGCCATGAACTGCTTGCACACTCCCCAACCTCCACTGGTCTTGTGCTGGCAGCCCTTGGTGTGCTGCAAAACCCATCTCATCTTCTGGCAGGACAGCTGCAGGCACTTGGTGTTGTAGCACTGGTGGGCATGCCTCAGGGACTGGATGCAGCACTGGATGGCCTGGCGCCGCCACTCCTGGAGGCTCCTGAACTGTGGCTCACCCACCACCTCTTGGGGAGCAGAAGCAGCTCTGCCTCCTCTGCTCCTGCTCCCTTGCCACCTCCACTCTGGCTCCTGCCTTCTCCACTCCTGCTCCCCTGCCTCCTCTGCTCCAGCTCCCATGGCAGCCCACTTCCTCTGCTCCGGCTCCCTGCCCCCTCTGCTCTGGCTCCAGTGGTGCCCACTTCCTCCACTCTGGCTCCCCCACCTCTGCTGTGGCTCCCTGGCCTCCTCTGTTCTGGCTCCCATGGCTACCCGCTTCCTGCGCTCTGGCTCCGCAGCGGTGGTTACCGCCTCCTCCCCAGTGCCTCCCGAGGCCTCAGTGCTATTTCCTGAGCATCCAGCAGAGCTCTCAGGACCCCCTCCTGTCTGGACTCACCAAGAAACAGGCTGTTTTGGAGCCAACTTTTATTGTACTAGCTGCTGCAACGAAGCAAGCATTCCACCAGGCTGGTCTTGCTGTACGCTCTCAGCTGCCGCCTTCCAGGACTGGAGCACTCCAGCAGGCCCCCAAGGCGCGCGGCTACCCGCAGGCCACTCTCCTGCTCCCGGAGAGTGTCATGCGACCCGGAGTAGGCCCCGCTGCAGGCTGCCTGCTGGCGGTGTTTGCCTGCTCCAGGGCAGCGCAACCTGCTCATGGGTTGCCCAGGTAATGCCTGCTGGGTTCACATTGCCAGGGTGATGCTGCCAGCATCCTGCCCCACAGCTATAGGTGCCGCCATCTTTGTCCCAGAGTGATGGTTAATTTGCATATTATTCTTTTATTAGATAGGACTAGAGGCCTGGTGCACAAAAATTTGTGCACTTGGTGGTGGTCCCTCAGCCTGGCCTGTGCCCTCTCGCAGTCTGGGAAGCCTCAGGGGATGTCCACCTGCTGGCTTAGGCCTGCTCGCCAGGCAATTGGGCCTATGCCAGCAGTCAGACATCACTCTGGCAGCCCAGAAGCCCTTAGGGGATGTCCACTTGTATTTTTCTAGGAATTTGTCCATTTCATCCACATTGTCCAGCTTGTTGGAATATAATTGTTCATAGTATTTTCTTACAATCCTTTGTACTTCTGTGGAGTTGGTGGTTCCTTCTCCACTTTCATTTCTGATTTTATTTATTTGGGTTCTCTCTCTTTGCTTATTGATGAGTCTGGCTAATAATTCATCAATCCTGATTATCCTTTCAAAGAACCAGCTCTTGGTTTTGTTGATTTTTTTTATTGTTGCCTTTTGTTTTTAGAGTCTATGTTATTATTTCTGCTTCAACCTTTACTATTTAGTTTCTTCTACATACTCTTGGCTTTTCTTGTTGTTCTATTTATAATTCTTTAAGTTGTAGGGTTAAATAGTTTATGGCTGATTTTTCTTAATTTTTTGAAGTATGCTTGTTGTACCATGAACTTCCCTTTCAGGACTTCTTTTGCTGTGTCCCAGAGAATTGGGTTGTTGTGTGTTCATTTTCATTCATTTCTAGGAATTTTTTTATTCATTTCTTGACCTTGTCAGTAACCCATTCATTGTTTATGGATCACCATGTCTAAAAGATGTTTGAATAAATGTGTGAGACATAGGGAAAAGGTTGCTGGCAAAGACATCAGAGCAACAGAAATACAATTTTAGAGTATATAGTACATTTAGAAAACATTTATATTATCAAATTACTTAAGTAAATGAAACTAGTCTCTAAGAGAATCCTTTTGTCTAGACAGAAATTTAACTGCCTAGAAAAGAAGGTGATTCAACAGAAAAGGGGAAATGTGAAACCTAGAAAGCTATAAAAAAGAAGAGCTACTTTAGACTAGTGTCAGGAATCTGATTCTCTTTCAGTTTACTGATGTCTCTAATGAATTTTCCAATTCCTTCATTAGCCAAGATTGGTGATTAAAGAAAATCTTCACATAACTGCAAACAATTAGTTTGCACCTATCAAATAGCTCAATGCATCAATAAGTAGTATAAATTATACTCATTTCTCCTCTAATTAATACCTTCATTTCTACTCTCCTAATAAAAAAAATTCATGCAAGTGGAGTTAATTTGAAATTACCTAAAGTGAAAATAGCAAGTGTAGTTGGATGCCAATAAATAGATTCTCCAATACACTATTGATATTTAATAGCTCATAAACTATTAATATTTCTGTAGTTAAGAATAATGGTGGATTGATAGACTGAAAGTTAGTACTTTTTGTTATGTGATTAATTTAAATTTTATCCATGTTGTGGATTATTTTTAAATAATTATGTGTTTCAAAGTCCTCCCCCAAAAATATGCCAACCAACAAAAGCTCTTTTTACCATTAATAACTCTAGACCAGCCACCAGCCCAGTTAGCATTTAAAAAAAAAGTTTTATTTAAATTTTCCAATAAGATATTTAATTTTTTTCTTTTTTCTTTTTCCCCATTTCCCCCATTACCATTAATTTTACATATACCCTCTTCTACTCCACCTGTTGTCACCACACTGTGTTCATGAGCTTTCTCTTTATTTTTCTTTTTTGCTCAATCCCTTTACTCCCCTACCTCACAACCCTCCTCTGACCAGAGCTGTCTGCCCGCTCTTTATCTATGAGTCTGTATTTTGCTTATTAGTTCAGCTTGTTCATTAGATTCTACATATGAGTAAAATCATATAGTATTTGTTTTTCTCCGACTGGCTTACTTCACTTAGCATAATGTCCTCCAGGTCCTTCCATGCAGTTGCAAAGGGTAAAATTTTCTTCCTTTTATGGCTGAGTATTATTCCATTGTGTGAATGCACCATGATATAAAATGTATTCATATTTACATATTCAATGTAATTTCTTAGTGTGTTTCTTTATTGATTTATTATTTTTCCTTTTACTTGAATTTATTGGATGACACTGGTTAACAAAATTATACAAGTTTCAGGTGCACAATTCCACAACACATCATATATACATTGTATTGTGTGTTCACCACCCCAAGTCAAGTCTCTGTCCATCACCATTGATCCCCCCTATAGCCTTCTCCACCTGCCCTAACTCCCTCCCTCTAACAATCACCACACTAGCATCCTTGTTCATCAGTTTTCTTTTTTATTTCTTTATTTTTTTTGCTAAATTTCTCCATTCCCTATAGCCCCCTCTCCCCTGACAGCTGTCAAGCTGCTCTCTATGGGTCTGTCACTATTTTTCTTTCTGTTTGTTTTGTTCATTAAATTCCACATATGAGTGAAATCGTATAATACTTGTCTTTCTCTGGTTGGCTTATTTAACTCAGCATAATGCTCTTCACAGGTCCATCCATGCTGTTGCAAATGGTAAGATTTTCTTTTTTCACAACCAAGTAGTATTACATTGTGCAAGTGTACCACAGACTTTTTAATCACTGATGCACTTACGGACATTTAGGCTGCTTCCAAATCTTGCTTCTTACAAATAACACTGCAATGAACATAGGTTGCATGTATTCTTTCAAATTAGTGTTTCAAGTTACTTCGGATAAATTTCCAGAAGTGTAATTGCTGGTTACAAGGCAGTTCCATTTTTAATTTTTTGCGTTAACTCCACAATGCTTTCCATAGTGGCTATACCACCACGCATTCCCTATTCTCCTCATTCTTGCCAACACTTGTTTATTGATTTATTGATGATAACTATTCTGACAGGTGTGAGGTGGTATCACACTGTGGTTTTAATTTTCATTTCCCTGATGATTAGCAACATTGTGTATGTTCTCATACATCTATTGGCCATCTGTGTGTGCTCCTTGGAGAAATGTCTATTAGGTACTTTGCCCATTTCTTAACTGGATTGTTCGTGGGGTTGTTTTTTGTGTTTATTTGTTTTGGTGTTGAGCTGTATAAGTTCTTTATAAATTTTGTGTGTTAATGCCATATCAGATGCACCATTGGTGAATATATTCTCTGATTAGGTGGGTTGTCTTTTCATTTTGTTGAGGGTTTTCTTTACTGTGCAAAAACTCTTTAGTTTAATGTAGTCCCATTTATTTAGTTTTGCTTTTGTTTCCACTATCCAAGGAGATATGTCAGAAAAAATATTGCTATGAGAAATGTCTGAGATTTTACTGCCTGTTTTCTTTTCGGATTCTTACTGGTTTAAAGTCTAACATTTAAGTTTTTAACCCAATTCAAGTTTATTCTTGTGTGTGGTGTAAGAATGTGGTCTAGTTGCATTTTTTTTTGTGTTGCACATATCTTTCCAGTTTTCCTAACACCATTTACTGAACAGACTATCTTCAGCTTATTGCATGTTTTGCCTCCTTTGTCAAATATTAATTGACTATAAAGACATGGGTTTATTCTGGGCTTTCTATTCTGTTCCATTGATGTATGTGTCTGTTTTTATGAGTAGCATGTAGTTTAGATAACTATGGCTTTGTAGTATAGTTTGGTATCGGTAGTGTGTTTTCTCCAACTTTTTCTTATTTTTCTAAAGTTTACAGTTTTTGTGTAACACCTTATTAAATAAGAGGATAAATTATACAATGTGGAATTCTTGTATTTTAATTGATGTTTACACAGATCAGTACTTGCAAAAGTATTAATTTTAATTGATAATACTTTCCATTTATAATAAGAAACAAAAAAGAGAGAAATTAAAAGAGGGTAGGAAAAAAAGACATAACTCCCTGATGTTGTCATGAGTTTGGAGTTTCTAATCTACTGCAATTACTATGTACAGTTTTCCCCAATTCAAGTAAAAGCAAAGTCACACTTACCTTCATAATACAATCTATCCCACTGTGAGCTGACAAATGAGGTAGGGCCACTCCTCCCCTATCTTCTGACTTAGACCTCCCTACATCGCTAGTTTGCAAGTGAAGCAGGACTGGATCTGTTATCTTAGCCAAGAAATTCCTCAAAAGCTGTTTGAAGCATGGACCACTTTGGAAGAGGGCTGTTTCCATTGCCCTCTCTAATGTATTTATGATTTTTTACTACATTTCTTGATCCATTGCTCCACTTACTGCTTGCTGGGTGTCAGAGGTCTGTGTTGCGCTTGTTGAAGCCCAGGAACCTGCTGAGATGTGGCTTTTATTGTGTCACTTGCCCTACCTGTTCTCAGGACCCTACCATTCTACATAGCCACTGGTGAAGTCTCTGATTCATTGTCCCAGACTGCTGGGGTTCTTGTTCCGGCATTAAGAAGGGTTCAGCAATCTGGAGAAGGGGATGTGTGTAACTTAAATAAGAGTCCAGAGATAAAATATAATTTTTAAAGGTATTTGGGGTCAGAGGAGCCTAGTTAAATAAACTAAGATCTCCTTGTCTCAGGACCCCATGCTTTTTATTAACACAAATTATCCTGAGGCAAGGCAGAGATATACACTTCAAAGGGTCAGGTTTCCTACACATTAACATTGTCAGAATTGGGAAAATGCCTCCAGCTGTTCAGGTGTTTGGCCTAGGAGGTAATAACATGTAGATTAAGATGCCCTGAGCTATCTGGCAGCAAACAATCAATTTAATGCATTCTATTCAGGTTTGGGGAAATGCCTTTAGCCACTCCAGATTCAGCCCTGCTGTCATGCTGGAATTGGCTTCCAGAACAAGACAACTGTGTTTCCTCAGGAACTGACAGAAAATACTCCTTTCTTCAGCATTCCTTTCAGTGTGGGCTGCTTCCTAAATATAATATCCCTTCCTCAGGTGCTACAACATTTTGATTTTTTCATGTAACCAGTCCCTTGGGCCCTGTACAGCATTTCCACCTAGAGCCAGTGCTCTGAAACCACTAATATCCATTCTCTTCTCCTTTAACAACAGAAAGCAACTTTTAAATCACTTTATACATTGTCATTAGCTAAAATACTGTATTTCTTTGAATGCCTTCTAAGAGGGGCATGGACTAAGTTCTAATCAATGAGATCTATGCAAAGGAATTTGTGAGAAGTTTTCTTAAAAGGAAGGAGACATGAACTTTCGCTTTTATTTCTCTTTCGAACTGAGCAGAAGAAACAAAGTTAAGAGTTCAAGCAACCACCTTAAGCCTTAAATGATAACCACATGCTACACAGAACAAAGGAGCACAAAAAATAAATAAGTAAAAATAACCACAAACACAACAATCAAATAAATAAACAAACAAAAAAACAATTTGCCTGGATTTCTGTGGAATGTGGACATTTAGCAGTTACATGGACCTAGTACCAGAACTAAATGTTTATGCCCTTTATGTAATTTATTATCAATTATTCTTATCATGCTAATAATAACAATAATGCTTATGTGTCTTATAATATTTTCTTTATATTACACCTGTGAAATAGGTACAATTGCCTTAAGCAATCATATCTATGTTTTTAAAATATGGTGAAATAATTATTTATGATATATATCTACTCTAACAAAAGAGTAATATGCAAATTAACCATCACTCCAAGACACCTAAGCCATGCCCACCAGCCAAGCCATGCCCCCAGCCCATCAGAGTGGCTATATGCAAATTAACCCAGTCAAGATGGAGGTCAGGAACCACGGAGCTAGAGCAAACAGGAGGCTTTCAGTGAAACTGCCTGCCTAGGCTGGCTAGGCCTCTGTTCATGGCAACAATGTTTTAATTATAGAAGCCATGGAGCTGAAGCAAACAGGAGGCTTTGTTACCTGCCTAGGCCTCTGCTCAAGGTAACAAAGTTTCAATTATAGAAGATAAATAAACCCCAAAAACCTGATTCCAGCCAGCCTTGCTGGGATGTTGGGTCAATGGGAGCTGTGGGCAGCCTAAAAACAGCCCTCAGCCCCTCATCCAGGCTGGCCACACCCCATGGGATGAGGGTCTCCACTGGGGGATTTGGCCATCCTGCAAACAACCATCAGCCCCCTCCCCCAGACTGGCCAGGTACTCCAGCAGGTGGATATCCCTCTAGGGGTCCCAGACTGCAAGAGGGCCCAGGCCAGGCTGAGGGACACACCCGAGTGCACAAATTTTTGTGCACCGGGCCCCTAGTATGTGTATAACCAAATATCATCCCTGCATTTAAATAAGTAATTGTGAGTACATTTGAAGTTTCAAGTAGATTAAGAGTTTATTTGTGTTGCAGAATATGTTGTATTCTCTCTAGCACAACATATTGCTAAGGGCACAATAATTTGAACTAGAAAACCAAGTACAATAGAAATAAGGAAAATAAAATATCCTTAAAAGTAGAACAGTGGGGGGCATAAGCCATGTGATTCAATAGGCTAATGCTACTCTCAGTAAGCAGGACACAGATACAGCTTCCATGAAACAGCTTTTGCCTACTCTCTCCTATATTCCCCTGACCCTGAAAGCTGACCATTTTCTTTCATTAAAGTAGTTTATAAAACAAGTTATTCTGTTGTTGTTGTTTTTTCTAAATACATATGGATAGGTACAGAAGTAGAATGAGATCAAGGGAAATTGATCATCCATCCCAAGCATTTAAAAGACAGCCAACGGATATCAGTTGTGTGTAAAAATTGATTTTAGATTCGAGGAAAGAAACTATTACTGAAGAGGTGACTTAAAGTCAGTAGTTTGTTGGTAAATGTGTAACAATCCAGTTCTTAGAAACATAGAAAACAAAATAAGGCACCCCTTCACCCACCAAAAAAGAAAAAAACAAAACAAACAAACAAAAAAAACAAAAGCCCTTATTGGTGTATTTGCCAGATTATGTGGTGAAAATACTGCCTTCATGAAAAATTTGATACTAAAACTATTTTATCAGTGGATCATAAAATTTCTGAAAATGTAATAATCTCTTGTCAGCAGGAAGAGGCAGCTATAGTACTTTTTTTTTTTTTTTCTGCGAAGAGGACTGTAGCTTGTACTTGGTATAAATTTACATGGTTAAAAAATGCTTTTAAATGCTCTAACCGGTTTGGCTCAATGGATAGAGCATCAGCCTGCAGACTCAAAGGTCCCAGGTTCGATTCCAGTCAAGGGCATGTACCTTGGTTGCGGGCACATCCCCAGCAGGGAGTATGCAGGAGGCAGTTGATTGATGTTTCTCTCTCATCGATGTTTCTAATTCTCTAACTTTGTCCCTTCCTCTCTGTAAAAAAATCAATAAAATATATTTTTTAAAAAATGCTTTTAAAGCCTTCAGGTTTTCAAATATTTCTTAACATAATGCATAACATTTGCTTTACTGAGTTCCTTAATATCTGAAAACAGTCCCCATGTTTAATTACTTAGTTCTGTTCTGAGTTGAAGAATTCAGACACAAGCTCAGATTTGACCAGTTCACCCAGGGAGTCTACAGCAAGGTCAAGAAACAAACCTGGATTTGTATGTGTTCTCCCCTCAGAGAATTGCTGAGATAGAAGAGCTGAGTGTTCCTGAACCAATACAAGTTTCCTTGCAGCAGTCAGAGCACACTGAAGCCAACCTCAGGTATGTGTTTGTTTCACAGGCAGGCAGCTGCTCTCATGCTCTAGGCAGCATAAGTCAATCAAAATTCTGGGTCAAACCCTGGCAGCTCTACCAGTATTTTCCACAACCAAATGCAAATTATCCATAAACTATTTCCAAGGACACTAATAGAGATAGGTAATCACTCAAAAAAGAGACAAAGTGTAGCAAGCAGCTATGACAAGTCTCTATTGTTTTAATACCTAGTTAAAGGGTATCTTATTTACCATAAATATAACCTATGCTATAAAAATCACAACAAAATAATTAAACTAGATGGGTGTACAGTACTTTATACTTTACAAGGTACTAGCACAAAAATTTCCTCATTTTGATAGTCACAATAACCCTGTAATTTGGAAAGGGAAGGGGTGACATCTCTAAGTAAAGAATATTGTAATATATACTTAAATTACAATTTATGTGATCATTACAAAATGAAATGTTTTAGAATGAAAAATCCTAAAGGTGATGAACCTAAAGACATTAATAAGGATGGGAAAATACTGGACAAAAATTTAAATCCCAAATAGACTTAAGTTTTTATTGTTCTATACAGAAAATTAATCATGAAATGCCTACCTGCTCAGAAAGAATAAAAAGAAGAAAGAACGAAAAGCAAGGAAGGGAAGCAAGGATCTATCTAGCCAACAGAAATGATGGAATAAAGGAAGAAGAAGGTAGAAAGGAAGGGAGGGGAAATCACACACCAAAATTAAATAAATTTTTTAGACACAAGAATATAACTCACATTATGATTATTACCCTGTTCCTTTGAGATTGTACTTCAAAATAACATTAATAAAATTCTTTTGTGATTCTAATTTGGATCAGAAAGTAAAAGGTGTGCTATATTCAGCATATATGTATTGAGCCTCTCGACTAGGTTCTGTTTGAGGCTTGAACACATGGACTTCCTTATGGACTTCCCAGGGGAAAAATCTGTATAGATATTCTACCTAATTTCTATCAGAGAAAGCAAATAAGTAAATTAGGACACACAATGAATATTAGTTGTAATATTTTACAGGTGGGATTCATTTAGGACAGTCCAATGTGGGTTTTGCAAAGATAAAAAGCATGAGATTTTTGGTCCAGTTTCAACTGATGAGTTTCAGCATAAGTAATGTATACTAGTATTAGTCAGTGTTCTCCAGGGAAACAGAACCAGTGGAAGATCTATATCTACGTATATATTTATAACTATATGTGTATCTATATATCTTTATATTTAGAGAGAAGAGGAAAGAAGAGAGGAAGGGAGGGAGAGAGAGAGAGAGAGAGAGAGAGAGAGAGAGAGAGAGAGAGAAGAAATGAGGAGAGGAGAGGAGAGGAGAGAGGTTTTGATTGATTTATAATGAGTGAGAAACTTATTTATTATTAGCAGGAGTTCCAGGAAAGTCAGTGGTGTAACCAATCTGAATCTGAAGACCTGAGAATCAGAGAAGCCAATGGCGTAAAACCCGTTCAACAGCTAGAGAAAATGGGATAATATGAGAGAGATGATGAGATTGAGAGGAGGTGAGATGAGGTGAGATGAGATGAAATGAGATGAGAGGCCCCAGCTCAATTAGTGAGGAAGAAAAAAGGTCAAATTTTTCCTCCCTCTACCTTTTACTCTATTCAGATCCTCAATGGATTGTGTAAGGTCTGCCAACATTGAGGAGGAAAATTTACTTTACTCAGTCTACTGATTCAAATGTTAATCTTATCTGGAGTCATGCTCACAGATATACCCAGAAATAATGTTTAATCTGGGAACCCAGTGGCCAGCCAAACTGAGACAAAATTATCATAAAATGGATGATAACTTCTGAAGTAATGTGTAAACTAATCTACTCCTTCACTAAAACATAGACAACACATTTGTTCTACATTTTAAGGGGCCAATATTCTTAAAATTCAATGCCTTGAATGTCTCAGGCAAATGGTGATTTCTGTGATGACCAATCCTGACTCTGACAATGTTCACTTGCCATGTATGTCTGCATACAATTCAGAAATACCTCTGAAAACTTTCAACATCAGCAATAAAACTCCAATTTCTTTAAAGTTGGATTTTGTTTTGTTCTTTTTCTTAACCTTCCAATCTTCTAGGAAGACAGCACTTACTAGATATTTGTTCAACAAAAAAATAAAATTCACCTACAATATTTATTTGAATTAGTTATATCATGACTCTTTATTCATGTCGTGTATGTGTGGGAATACATTACTCAGGCGATTTATGATTAAGTAAATTTGCATTTGATTCTTGACCTACTAGACTTAGATATTTAAGTCAGTTCATAGGTGGATAAAATTAACATTTTAGTTTTCTCTTCTAAAATGGTTGAAATTTGAGCATTTTAATCCTAAATTGTGTTCACAGAAACCTTGGAAATAGATAGTAATCAGAATATTCTAGTTTAATTATGGCATTTGAGATATTCTGTTTCAAAGGAAGCCCATGGGTCACACATTCCACCTTTGTGTCAGGGAATGACAAGGTTGATCAGGCAATGTTCTTTGTGCAGTTGATTTGCTCTCCCCTCAGAAGCTTCTTTGTTTGAAGTGCACTTATTAAATCTATTGGAAATGTCTCCTACAAAATTTGGAAAATTTACTACAGACTCATGAATTTTATTTTTTTTATATTTTAGAGAGTGGAGATGACTTTTTACATAAAATTCTTCACTAAGAGGGCACTGTACATAACTGATAGCAATAAAGTAAGTTCAATATATTTTATATACTTCTGCAGACCTTGACTAATCTGATGGCTTTATTTCCCTTTCTTTTGCACCATGTATCTTTATCATCAGTTTTATATTTGTTCACAATTCAATATTTTTTTGAAGGGCTAGAGCAGATTTCTGGGGATAAATGGTTAGCGCAACAGCTATTAAAAGATCTGTTCATAAATGAACACTTATTTGCTTCACATGATTAATATTGCAATGTTTTAAATGAATACAAATGTTAATATGAAAATACTTTTTAAAAATATAAAGCATTTATTTACCTCATGAAATAATAACTTTGAGAAATACCTAATTCTAATTAATTCACAATTCCATATGTCTTTTGAGTTTTCTAAAGAAATACATAATTTGATTTAGAAAACTAAAACAATGTATACCTTTATAAAATAGTATCCATGTGAATGATTCTCTAACAGTATCTATTATCTCTCTCTGAAATATATATGAAAAAATCAAAGCCATTTTAGACATTTTTAATTTTTAGTTTTTAAGGATATGCCAATAAAAGTCAAAATGTTTTTCTTTACATGTATGAAATATGTATGCATATTATACTGGTAGTATAATCTGGGATTTACAGTATCAATATTATAGCATATAAAATTTGGCACAATAATACAATGTGGGGTTTGATGTAGATCAAGCATGTCAAACTCAAAGGCTAACACGGGCCAAATAAACAAGGTTTAAGTTTATGTGGGCTGAAAAAAAACAAAAGCTTCAATTTTTATAGAAAGTAGGTTTATTTCTATGGAGACATGGTGAATACAAAGGACTAAATAAATGAGTAATCATTAACATAAAATAATGGAATATTTTAATAAAAATTAATATTTTTTGAACATTAACTTACCAGACACTGAATAACTGCACAAATTGATAAGCATAACACAAATAAACCTACTTTTCTTGTTCTCCAAAAACAAAATATTTCCTGTTGCACACGCCAAACAAGTCAGTACAAGACTAATGACATGGCAATCGGCTGCTAAAATATTCACTGCTAGTGTTAGTGGAGAGAAATGGTGTGCCTGCACATAAGGCACATAAGGGGAATGAATGCAACATGATTATAGTAATCTGTCATTAGTGAACATTGTAGTTCATTATTAATAATTATATATAACAGGATATTGTAAAAATTAAGTTATAAAATTTTTATTAAAACATTTCTTCCATACTGTTATGTTGGCTGGGCCACAAAAATATTTGTTGTGGACCATATGCAGCCTGCAGGCCCCAAGTTTAACATGCCTGATGTAAATAATCTAAGTATTCCAGTATCTAGAATTGTGCTGTAATCATTGCCTTAGTCTTTGATATTTTTAGGTCTTACAATAATATGTTAAATGGCAAATAATGTCAGTTGTTCTAAAATAGCTTTGGTACATTTGCATAATACTACATAGCTGTAAAAAAAGAAGGAACTCTTACCCTTTGTGACAGCATAGCTGGACCTGGAAAGTATTATACTAAGCAAAATAAGCCAGTCAGAGAAAGACAAATACCATGTGATCTCCTTACATGTGAAATCTAATGAACAAACTAAACCAACAAACAAAATGGAACCAGAAGCATGGATACATGGAACAGACTGGCCAGTGCCCAAGGGGAGCGAAAGGGGATGCCTGGATAAAGAAGGTGAAGGTATTAGCTAAAGAATATACATAATACCCTATGGACCCAGACAATAATTTGTTGAAGGCCAAGGTAGGGGGAGGAATGGGTGGGTGGAAGTGAGCAAAAGGAGGGGGAGGGGATGGACATCTGCAATAATGTCAACATTAAAATTTTAAAGAAAGAAGAAAGAACTAATAGTTCTTATCACAAGAAGAATTATTTTTGTTCTCTCTTTTTTTAAATTGTATCTACATGAGAAGATGTGTATTAACTGAACCTATTGTGGTAATCATTTCACAATATATGTAAATCAAACCATCAGGCCATATGCCTTGAACTTATACAGTGATGTATGCCAATTATTTTTGAATAACACTGGGGAAATGCAAAAACAACAACAGCAAAGCATAAAAATGAAAAGTGTAGTCTCAGAGCTATAAGGGTTTGAACACATTACAAATCCATCAGTGATTATGAAATAAAGAATGAAGGGACCCCTGCAATTTGGCTAGTATATTGTCTTCATCAGTATAACCCATTCTTTCTGAAATCACTGCACAAGAACCATGAAGGTGGCAATAATACATAAGAAGAAAATCTTTATTAATTGGTATGAATCTGAGCACTGGAGTCTGACTTTCAATGTTTTGTGGTTTAAATTCCCTCTTCTACTTGCAGGAGAAGAAAAGTGCACTATAAACCAATACATGGGGGGGGGGATGATGGCTCTTGCTTCTTAGAGTTGTTATTCTTAAAATGTTTTCCTCTGATGCTCCAAAAAATCTAAAAAATGCAACCAAAGATAAGAGATCTTTGAATTTATGTAAGAGGTTTCATGGCTTGAAGTAAAAGGACCTTATTTGCAAGCCAATACTCTATTTCAGAATATCAAATGGTCCAAGCTTACTTTTCACCTTTTTATGGATGTATGACATGTGGTAGTTGCTTCTTCCTTATAGAAACCATACCTGAAACCTATATAATAATATTTACCAATGTCACCCTGATAAGTGTAATTAAAAACAGGGAAATATAAAATAATAAATATATAAATAAATAAATTTTAAAAAGAGAATTTGATAAATGAATACTAGTCAGTATGATGGGAAATATGCAGAAACTGCTATCTCAATATTTTCTACAATAAACACTTAATTGTTCTCTTTTTGGATTTAAAATCCCAATTGTACATGAGGGATGTTTAGCTTCTGGTATTTTTTAGACATTTGTCTCTGACCACTTGGGAATTCATTTTTATGGAGTGTATGCCATAAGAAATATTTTCTGTCAACTACTAACAAAAGACTTTCATTCACTCTCTCATAGGGCACATTTACTTAGCCTGGAATCTGAAGAAATGAAGGCCAAGAAAGCTAACTTGCTCAAGATCACACACATGAAAATGATGAAGCACAATTTTGAATCAAGAAATCAGTATCTACCATGTTTGAGTGATACCTTTCATGATTTTACTGAACTTCATCTCCCTAAATACCTGATCCAATATAAATATGTGCCCCTGGGCACCTCAAATGGCACTGGAAATCTGAGATCCAACATAGGCACAGATATTGCAAGAGACAAAGGGACTGTTATCACCATCATCACCACATAGAGTCAACCTCCAAAACCTGTTGGCGCCATGAGCCCCTTTGTCTCTATCATCTCTATCCCTATCTCTATCTCTATCTCTATCTCTATCTCTATCTCTATCTCTATCTCTGTCTCTGTCTCTCTCTTTCTCTCTAGCTCTCCATCTCTACCTCTATCTCTATTTCTATCTATCTCTATCATCTTTATTGCTATCTTTATCTTTAGCTCTCTCTATCTCTATCTCTATCATCTGACTACACACACACACACACACACACACACACACATTGAGTATGTGGAATAGCCCAGAAAATAATGCAGAGCTCTTCTTGACATAAAATTACAGTGTATTTTGGAAGACCCTAGCATTTTACATATTTTTCAAGAAAACCCTAAAATAGAGGATACACAAAATGGTGGCTGAATAGGAAGATATGTCCTGTGACTTTACCTGGAGTAGATAGAAGGAACAACTAAATGAATAACATATACCCAGAACTAGCTAATGAAACACAACTGGTGAGACAAGTCACAGCTGAAAAGGGCAACAGGTGCCTGGAGAATGGTAAGATTAGGGATCTGGACTGCAGAGAGAAATGTAGGACATCAAGTCCTCATCCCTTGGGGATACACATAACATCCGACTATGGTAGGGAGGTCCACCAGGCCACTGGTGGCCAGGGAATCTAGATCTAAGCTCACAGCCATGAGAGGCTGCACCCAGAAAGGCAGCCTGAAGAGCTGCCTGAGCCCCCCAGTTCTGGGGTGGGGGGGAGAAACTCACAATTGTGCACAGTTGTGCACAGTTGCCTCTGTTTTGTCTTTGCTTTAATTTGCTAAACCCTGTTCATAGGACCTTTCCATTACAAACACTCAGAGAGTGCAGTGCAGGTGGAGGTGCAGTTTTGTGGAGGATATAGAGGGGAGCAGGACAGAGAGAGATGTTCGGGAATTCATCACTGGGATATTCCAGACCCTCTAAACCTAAGCAGCCATTTTTCTCCTGAAGAGATATCAGAGGGAACAAAGACTCTAAATAGCCCCAGGGAATCCTCAGGAGCTGGGTTGAGGAGGAGCCATTAGGTCCCAGAAAACAATAGAGCAATACCCCCATCTAAAGTCCTGTCAGAAACAGACTCACAGGGGTCCTCAAACTTTTTAAACAGGGGGCCAGTTCATTGTCCCTCGGACCATTGGAGGGCTGGACTATAGTTTATAAAAAAACTATGAACAAACTCCTAGCACACTGCACATAATTTATTTTAAGCAGGACAGGCAGCGGTGGCAAAAACACCTGCATGTGGCCTGCGGGCCGTAGTTTGAGGATGCCTGCTTGAGTGATTAAGACTGACAGCAGGCAGACAGGCAAAGCGGGCAGATTGGTTCCACCTGCCCACAGCCAAGGCTGTGGAGACAGACACTGAAGAGTGGTAGATCACTTGGAACTTCAACACGGTGCTGAGTACCTAAGAGGAAACTGAGAAGTGGCAGACAGAACAGAAGAGTGGGGTTTTAAACCAGTCCCCACAGGGCATTAAAACTCTGCTGAAGCAAACAACACTTTTCTATTTTTTCTTTAAAAATATTTTTTTCTTTATTATTTTGGTTTTGTTTTATTTTTTTATTTTTGTATTATTTTTCATTATTTTATTTTTATTTATTTATTATTATTTTATTTTATCACCTTTTCCCCCACCATTTTCTTCCTCACTTTTCCCTTTTCATCCTGTTTTCTCTTCTCCTATCCCTGCTTTAATTTTTCTCTTTTCTTTCTTTTTACCCCTTGTTAAAAATTATTTTTCTTTATCTGCTTTATTGATGTGTTATTATTATTGTAGTCTCTATTGGCCTAGTCATATATCTAATTTCCTCTTCCAACTCCAAGTCCACGAACACTTCTCTTTTCTCTTTCTTCACTAGTCAATTTTTATGCTTTTGTTATTTCTCCCCCCTCTTGCTCTCTCCTTCTCCTAATTGTTAAGCCTATCTGCTCTCTCATCTATTCACCTTTTCCAAAAATAGATAAATCAAGAGATAGATATATTTTTTTAAATGTTATCTTATCTTTTCATTTTTTTTCTTATTGATTATTTAGGTGTATTTTTTCCCTTTACTTTTTATCCACTCATTCTCTTTCTACCTCCTCTATACTGAACTGTGGTACTTGTCCTATTCATTCAATTCCTTAACTTTCCTTTCTGTATATAAGCTCTGCTCTACAGATTCTACCTCCTCCACCTTTTCTGGGTTTTGTTGTTTGCATTTTTTTGTTTATTTGTTTGTTTTGTGGTATTTTCTCCTCATATATATTTTCTCCTTCTTTCTTCTTTGTCTTTTCTTTCTTACCTTTTTTCCATTTTCTTGATATCTCTTCTCTCCTAATTCTCTTTTCTCTGGTGGTCAGTTTTATTGGGGTTTTGGTGTCATGAGTATATTCGTATTTTGTTCTCTTTGTGTCATGACTTCTTATGTTGTATTTCATGTTTGTTTGTTCAGCACAGTGGAGAGGGAGCCACATAATCAGACACCCAGAGAGGAGACTCCATCCACAAATGAGACAATAACACTTAAGACCCAATTAAACCAAGAGAACCCAATATTTGAAGTAGGGGGCATCCCTATATACCTAGTCCAGAAGACCTGAGAGATTGCACCACTGGGTCCCACAAAATGTCTACTATATAAACCAAACTCAAAAAATATGAGGGACATAGAAATTTGATCTAATACATAAAATAGTCAGAAAGGAACAGCAAAAACGGTGAGACAAAGAAAGAATCCCCATAAGAAACAAAAGGAGGAATCACCAGAAAAGGAAATAAATGAAATCGAGGCAAGCAAATTGTCAGAGAAAGAATTCAGAGCAATGATTATAAGGACACTGAAAAATATGAAAGACATATTCAACAACATTTATAAGAATCAAGAGAAATAAAGAAGAATCAAGGGGAAAGGAAGAATGAAATAGCTGCAATAAAGAACACAATGGAAAGTTTCAACAGTACTCTAGAAGAAGTTGAGGAGTGCATCAGCAATTTAGAAGACAAGGTGAAAAAATACCCAAGCAAGCTCAACAGCACCTGAAAAGGAAACTTAAAAAGCAGGAGGAGAGCCTAAGGGAACTTGGGGACAACACAAAATGAAACAACATCTTCATAAAGGGGTGCCAGAAGGAGAGGAAGTGGAACAATGAGTAGAAAAACCCATTTGAGGAAATAATGACAGAAAACTTCCCTGATATTGGGAAGAAAAATCTCACATAAGTCCAAGCACACAGAGTCACAAACAAAATGAACCCAAAAAGACCGACACCGAGACACATCATAATTAAATTAGCAAACACCAATGACAAAGTAAGAATCTTAAAGGCTGCCAAAGAGAGATAGAAAGTTACACACAAGGGATCTCCCATTAGACTACCAACTGATTTCTCAACAGAAACACATCAGATCAGAAGGGAATGGGATGAAATATACAAAGTGATACAAAGCAAGGGACTGAATCCAATGCTACTATACCCAACAAGGCTATCATTCAAAATTGAAGGTGAAATCAGGAGCTTCACAGACAAAAACGGGCTAAGGGAGTTTATTGCAACCAAGCCAGCACTGCAAGAAATGCTAGAGGAACTGCTGTAAAAAGAAGAAATAGAAAGTGAAGAAGGAGTACAGGCATACTTTTATCTGACAAAATAGACCTCACATTGAAAGCCATAGTAAGAGATCAGAAAGACCACTTCATAATACTAAAGAGAGCAATTCCACAAGAGGATGTAACTCTGGTAAACATATATGTACACAGTACAGAAACATCCAAATACATAATAAAACTTCTGCAAGATATAAAGGGAGAGATCAACAATAACACAATCATATAGGGGACTTTAATACCCCATTAACACCACTGGTCAAATACTATAAACAAAAACATCAGCAAAGAAACATCAACCCAAAATGAATCTCTAGATCAGATGGAATTAATCAGTATCTTCAGAACACTTCATCCCAAAGTTACATAATATACATTCTTCTCAAAGATATACTATATATTGGGACACAGGCAAAGTCTCTTCAAATTCAAGAAAATAGAAATCATATCAAGCATCTTCTGATATCATAATGGCATAAAGTTAGAAATCAACTACAATCAAAAAATGGAAAAAAATCAAGTACTTGGAGGCTAAATAGCATGCTATTAAACAATGATTGGGTTACCAATGAAAACAAAGAAGAAATAAAAATCATTCTGCAAACAAATGACAATGAAAATACAACAATCCAAAATCTATTTGACACAGTGAAAGCAGTACTGAGGGAATTTCAAAGCTCTCCAAGCCTAGCTCATTAAAACAAGAAAAAATGGTACTAAATTATCTAACCCTATAACTTAAAGAATTATAAAGAGAGCAATAAGAAAAGGCCAGAATAAACAGAGGGAAGTAAATAATAAAGATGAGAGCAGAAATAAATGACATAGAGACCAAAAAAATACAAAAGATCAATAACACCAAGAACTGGTTCTTTGAAAGGATATTCAAGATTGATGAACCTCTATCCAGGCTTACCTAGAAACAAAGAGAGGGGATATAAATAAACAAAATCAGAAATGAAATAAGTGAAGTAACAACCAACCCCACAGACATACCAAGTATTGTAAAAAAATACTACAGCCCTAGCCAGTTTGACTCAGTGGATAGAAGTCAGCCTGCAGACTAAAGAGTCCTGGATTTGATTCCTGGTCAAGGGCACATGCCTTGGTTTTAGACTCGATCCCCAGTAGGGGGCATAAGAGAGGCAGCCAATCCATGATTCTCTTTCATCACGGATGTTTCTATTTCTCTCTTCCTCTCCCTTCTTCTCTCTGAATTCAATAAAAATATATAAAACAAAAATAAATTAAAAAAATACTACAAACAACTCTATTCCAATGAACTGGACAACCTAGGTGAAATGGATATACTCCTAGAAAAATACAATCTTCCAAAACTCAATCAAGAAAAATAAAAAACATGAATAAACTGATAACTACTGATGAAACTGAAGCAGTAATCAAAACATGTCCAGCAAACAAAAGCCCTAGTTCAGAAGGCTTCACAGGGGAGTTTTACCAAACATTCAGAGAAGAACTAAAACCTATCCTCCTCTGACTATTCCAAAAAATTCAAGAGGAAGGAACACTTCCATGCTCTTACTATGAAACCATCATTACCCTAATCTCAAAACCATATAAACAAACTACAAAGAAAGAGAATTATAGGCCAGTATCCCTGATGAACATAGATGCTAAAATCCTCAACAAAATTCAAGCAAATCTGATACATCATTACATTGTAAAAATCATACAACATGACCAAGTAGGATTTATTCTGGTGATGCAAGGCTGATATGATATCTGCAAATCAGTAAACATGGTACATCAGACAAATAAATTGAGAGACAAAAATCACATAATCATATCAATTGATGCATAAAATGAATTTGACAAAATCCAACACCCTTTCTTGGTAAAAACTGTCAGAAAAGTGGGAATAGAGGGCTAATACCTCAACACAATAAAAGCCTTATATGACAAACCTTACAGCCAACATCATACTCAATAGGCAAACACTAAACCATTTCCCCTAAAAACAAGAACAAGACAGGTATGCCCACTTTCACCACTCCTGTCTGACATAGTACTGGAAATGCTAGCCATAGTGATCAGACAAGAAGAAATAAGAAGATCCAAATTGGAAAAGAAGAAGTAAAACTGTTATTATTTGCAAATGACATGATATTGTACATATAAAACCCTAAAGACTCCATCAAAAAATACTAGACTTAAATTAATTTGGCAATGTAGTCAAATGCAAAATTAACACCCTCATATCTATGGCTTTTTATACACCAAGAATGAAGTCACAAAAATGAAACTAAAAAACAATCTCATTTATCATTGCAACAACAACACAAAATAAGATACCTAGGAATAAACTTAACTAAGGAGGTAAAAGACCTGTACTCAGAAAACTACAGGACATTGAAAAAAGAGATAGAGAAAGATATAAACAAGTAGAACAATATACTGTATTCATGGATTGGTAGAATCAACATCATTAAAATGTTCATACTACCCAAAGCAATCTATAGATTCAATTCAATCCCCATTAAAATACCAATGGCATATTTTACAAATCTGGAACAAACTCTCCAAAAATTCATCAGTGATTAAAAAACTAAATAAGTAAACAAAAATTAAAAAAAAACTCTGAATAACAGCAACAATCCTGAGAAAGAAGAAAAAATTTGGAGGGATCACAATATTACAGATATCAAGCAATATTACAAATCCACTATCCTCAAAACTGCCTAGTACTGGCATAAAAATAGACATATAAACCAGTGGAACAGACCAGAGAACCCAGAGATTGACCCAAGTCATTATTCTCAATAAATATTTGACAAAGGAGGCAAGAGTATACAATGGAGTCAAGACAGTCTCTTCAGTAAATGGTGTTGGGAAAATTGGACAAATACATGCAAAAAAATGAAACTAGGTCACAAAATTACACCATACACAAAAATAACTCAAAGTGATAAAGAACTTAGTCCTATGATGAGAAACCATAAAAATTTTAGAAGAATTCATAGGCAGAAAAATATCAGGCAGGAGAGAACCAAAATGGTGGCATAATGTATATACCTGAATGCGCTGCCTCCCACAACCATATTAAAACTACACCTATAAAGCTAAACAGCCATATTCCAGAACCAGGGAAGTGGAAGGTTTACAACTAGAAAGCAAGAGAAAGAGTGCATTGTAAGGTGACCAGATGTCCCACTTTTGGTGGGACAGTACCGATTTTTAACAATTTGTCCCACGTACTGTGGCGTTTTAAAAAAGTCCCAATTTTTGGAAAGAATGCATGACAAGCTAGGGAATGGCAGGAAAATAGGAAGGGAATATATGGTTTTTGACAGCCATGTGGCTATTTAGCCAGGATATGAGTTTTACACTATTTTTGTTAATTTTATAATGTTAAGCTTTAATAATAACAAATAATTGTTGAGAACTGATTATTGAGAACTGCTTATCAAAGTTCGAATTGTTGATCAGTTGTTAGAATTCGACCACCATTGTTTAGACTTAAAGAACAATGGCATTTTGGGGGATTGGCAATGACGAAAACATTTTGTAACTGTCTATCAGACAATACACATTGTACTGTGTGCTAGTAAGCTAGTTAAACAAGTGATGTCATTATAAATCAGCTATTCAGATAATTTAGGTAAGTAATTTATTTATTTATTTCATAAATACATAAATTTTCTTGAATTTAGCAGACTAGCGCTGGCCTTGAAAGTAACACGACTTACGTTACAGCAAATTCAGAGGAAAAATAATACAAGTTAGTAGTGCTATTATTTAGAAAGAAATATAAGATTAAAATTAAAATAATAACACGCTGTCCTTACCAGGAACTAATGCTGCGACTGAAGGCATGTTTTTTCTAAGGTAAATAAAGTGTGGACATCAGAAAAATCACAATTAAGTGTTGAGACTTTGAAAGCCATTTTATGTGTGAAATATAATTTAACAAATTCTTGTGAAAAATCTCATGACCTTTTAAACAACGACAGCAATCTACTAAAAAAATTTCACTCAAATGAGAAATATGCCAAAGAATAAAATAATACTATACATAATTTTTTTATTTATTATATTTGTAAATTGTACTTATGTTGAAATTTAAAAATATATATATTACAATACTATTTTTGCATTCTATGAACATTTTTGTTGCTCCATATAGACCAAATTTTTAATCAAGAACCCCCCAGGTCGGGGTAGGGGAGGACAGGGGAAAGTCAAGGGGGAAAAAAAGAGAGACATATTGTACTACTCTTTATAATATTTTAAGTAATAATAATAATAATAATAATAATAATAATAATAAAAAGAATCCCCCTGGTCAATGGTGTCCCGCTTTACCAATGTTAAAATCTGGTCACCTTAAGTTCATTGAGACTGAGTAGAAGGTGGGGAGGCAACAAGAACAAAGAGGTACAGAGCCACCAAAACGGTGGTGGTGGTGGTGGCGGCAGATGCACCTGGGTGCGTGGGTTGTTTCAAGCTCGAGGGGTTGCACTGAACTCGTTTCGGGCTGTCTGGTAATGGGTCGGAAGGTGAGAGTGGCTTTCTAGCGGAGCAGTTCATGGCGGTTGCTGCTACTGTGGGGATGCGGAACTCCGAGACTCAGGGACTCAAGGGCATGGAGACACCAAAATTCAGAGACAGATGAGGACAGCCATCACTGTTTGCTCTGCCCAGGTGATTCTCTAAGACCCCACCCTACACAATTTACAACCTCACCCAAGCTGTGTGCCTGTCTGCCTTCAGCCTAACCTAACAAGCTGCAGCTGGGAAAGAGAACTCCAAAAGTTCCAAATCCCAAACAACGAGGAAAAATCTATAGATCTTGCTGTACCACCTCCTGGGTGGACTCACACAACAACTGACTTTGCACCTCATTGGAGATACAGGAGCCAGTGTACCCAATGGCCAGATACCAGATTTCAACTCCTCACATCCATAAGGGACACACTCAAAAGGCAGATTCAGTGAGCACCAAAGGCCCACTGAAGCAAGTTCTGCTCCACAAGAGTGTCTCCTGCACAGAAGTTTTTCCACTATAGACACAGCAGGTCCTTGCAATGAATTGACCTGGAGGTCATTTCCTCCCAGTGATACCAACAGCAATCAACGCTTAACTAAAAGACTGTACACCCAGCTCTCAAGCTGGGTGTCCACCCCAGGTGATTGGGGAGGCTGAGCCACTAGGCCCAAGAGGACATCTACCACACAAAGTCACTCTATCAACACATGGAAGCAGCCAAAATGTGGACAAAAAGAAACAGGTCACAAATGAAAGAAAAGGAGGAAAGCAAACTACTGGATATAGAGTTTAAAACCACAGTTATAAGGCTACTCAAGAATCTTCTACGAACCTCCGAGGAACTAAGTGAGACCTTCAAGGATCTTAATAAGAATACCAAAAATATGGAAAAGGACTAGTCAGAAATTAAGCATACACTGACTGAAATAAAGAATAATATACAGAGATCCAACAGCACATTAGAGGATTGCAAGAACCAAGTCAAAGATTTGAAATACAAAGAAGCAAAAAAACACCTAACCAGAAAAGCAAAAGGAAAAAAAAATAAAAAAATATGAAGATAGTGTAGGGAGCCTCTAGGACAACTTTAAGCATACAAACATCAGAATTATAGGGGTGCCAGAAGAAGAGAGAGAGAAAGATATTGAAAGCAAGGTATTTGAAGAAATAATGACAGAAAACTTCCCCTACCTGGTGAAAGAAATGGACTTACAAGACCAGGAAGCGCATAGAATCCCAAACAAAAAGAATCCAAAGAAGACCACACAAAGACACATCATAATTAAAATGCCAAGGGCAAAACACAAAGAGAGAATCTTAAAAGCAGCAAGAGAAAAACAATTAGTTACCTACAAGGGAGTATCCATATGACTGTCAGTTGATTTCTCAACAGAAACCATGCAGACCAGAAGGGAGTGGCAAGAAATAGTCAAAGTGATGAATAGTAAGAACCTAAAACCAAGATTACTCTACCCAACAAAGCTATCATGTAAAATTGATGGTCAGATAAAGAGCTTCACAGACAAGAAAAAGCTAAAGGAGTTCATTACCACCAAACCAGGATTATTTGAAATGCTGAAGAGCATTCTTTAAGAAGAAGAAGAAGAAAAAGGTAAAGATAAAAATTATGAACAACAAAGTGACAACAAATACATATCTATCAAAAAGTGAATCTAACAATTAAGTAAATAAAAAAATCTGATCAACAGAATAAACTGGTGAATATCATAGAAGTAGAAGTATAGAAATGGAATGGACTGACAATTCTTGGGGAAAAGAGGGTGTGAGAGGAGGTGGTAAGAGGCTGTACAAAAATCTTACACCTATGGATGAAGACAGTGGCAGGGGTAAGGGACATGGTGGGTGGTGGGAACCAGGTGGAGGGGAGCTATGGGGGTTAAAAAAGAAGGAACATCTGTAATAATCTGAACAATAAAGGTTTATTAAAAAAATAAAAAGCTATACAGGCCCTAAAAATATATCAGACATATATTGTAGCAATATCTTTACCGATACAGCTCCTAGGACAATGAAACTAAGGAGAAAATAAACAAATAGAACTACATCAAAATAAAAAGCTTCTGCACAGCAAAAGAAACCTTCAACGAAACAGCAAGAAAGCCCACTGCAATGGAGAACATATTTGCCAATGTTATATTTAATAAGGTTTTAATCTCTAAAATTTATAGAGAACTCATACCATGTAACAAAAGGAAGATAAACAATCCAATCAAAAAAATGGGCAAAGGATTTAAATAGACATTTCAAAAGAGGACAAACAAAAAGCCAAGAGACATATGAAAATATGCTCAAAGTCACTAATCATCTGAGAGATACAAATCAAAATGACAATGAAGTACCATCTCACACCTGTCAGAATGGCTATCATCAACAAATAAGTGCTTGCGAGGATGTGGAGAAAAAGGAACCCTTGTGCACTGCTGGTGGGAATGCAGACTGGTGTAGCAATTGTGGAGAACAGTATGGAGTTGCCTCAAAAAACTAAAACTAGAACTCTCATTTGACCAGTAATTTCAGTTCTAGGAATATATCCCCAATAACCAGAAACACCAATCAGAAAGGATATATGCACCCCTATGTTCATAGTAACACAATTTATACTAGCTAAGGTTTGGACACAGCCTAAGTGCCCATCAGCAGATGAGTGCATTAAAAAACTGTGGTACATCTACACAAGGGAATACTAAGCTCCTGTAAAAAGAAAGGAACTCCTACCATTTGCAACAGCATGGATGGACCTGGAGAGCATTACACTAAGTGAAATAAGCCAGTCAAGGAAAAATAAATATCACATGATCTCAATTATTTGTGGAATATAATGAACAACATAAATTGATGAACAAAAATAGATCCAGAGACATAGAAGCATCGAACAGACAGTCAAACTCAGAGAGAAGGCAGGGGATGGAGGAGTGAGGGGTAAGAGATCAGCCAAAGGACTTGTATGCATGCATGTAGGCATAACCCATTGACACAGACAGTAGGGGGATGAGAGCATGTGCTGAGGGGATGGGAGTGGCAGGGGATCACTGGAGAGAAAAGAAGAAATATGTGATACTTCAAATAATAAAGACTTTTTTAAAAACTAAAAAACCAAAATAAAACCTTAAATATTTATTTTACTTATAAAATGGAGATCTGACTTTCCAGCTTAGATGATGAGGCCTTTCTCTATCTATCAGAAACCCAGTGATTCATAGGGAGTTCTGAAATCTTCAAGAAGCAATATAAGTTACAGGTGTGTTTTTTTTTCCACAAAGCTGTGCCAGCATGCAGTTGCTTAATTTCGACTCAGGTTGGGGGGGAAAAAAAATGAAGCACTTATTGTTTTATTCTTGTTGCCTGTTACTCAGAAAATTCAGCTGTGAATTACTAAGAATCTATCAAGGCTTAACAAAAGAGATATCCATTAGCATTGAATTACCTGCTATTGGTTTTTACCTATAGGAAGTAGAAAATATGCTTGTTTTCTTTCTTTATGGGTACCACTGTCTTCTTAATCTCTGTGTGTTACAACTCAACAATCTCATGCATAATGCTTTTATTTTTGCCAGATAAATAAACTCTAGTGCAGTATATTAATCCAATCAACAGGCTTATTTCTCTGTAGCTAAACAATGCCATAGTCATTGTGTTTGGTGGTTTAATTATTACAGAGCTATAAGACACTAAGTAAAAATCAAAATACTTTAAAGCTGTTATTACATTATCATTCTAGAATTTCCAAGCTACTTCCACTCTGTTTTGAGAAGGATGTGCTTATGGAAAAGATAACAGAATACTTTTTGAAGCATTAAATCTAAGTTCATATTTAGACTTCCAGTGGAGATGTTAAATGGACAACTATAAGCTTTTCATTTTTAAAAAAATTGAGAAATAACTAACACAGAACATTATATTAGTTTTAGGTGTACAATGTGATTTTATATTTTGAAATTATCACCATAGTAAATATACTTAATATCCATTACTACAAAGGTACAACTTTTTTCTCTTGTGATCTGAATTTTTAAAATCTACTCTCTTAGAAACTTTTAAATACACAATATAGTATTATTATCTACTAGAGGCCCAGTGCACAAATTCATGCACCAGTGGTGTCCCTCGGCCTAGCCTGCAGGATTGGGCCAAAACTGGCTCTTCAATATCCCCTGAGGGATCCCATATAGTGAGAGGTTGCATGCCAGGCCAAGGGATCCCACCAGTACACAATTGGGGCCAGAGAGGGATGCTGAAGGTTGCCTAGCCTGGGAGGGACAGTGGAAGAGTTCCATGGTATGTCTGGCCAGACTTGCTCAGTCCTGATCAGCTGGACCCCAGCAGCAAGCTAACCTAATCCGTCAGAGCATCTGCCTCCTGGTGGTCAGTGAATGTCATAGTGAGTGGTTGAGCGGCCTTAGCATATCATTAGAATATTATGCTTTGATTGGTTGAACAGTTGACTGGACAACCAGACAGTTACCATATTAAGCTTTTATTATATAGGACTAGAGGGCCAACGCACGAAATTCTTGCACAAATTTGTGCACATTGAAAAGAAATTAATTAGAAGAAATATTTTAATATTGCTATTAATTCTTTTTCTATAAGAGAAGTGTTAACCAAATTCAAATCTGACAATGACAGGTTGAAACACACACATGCAATTGGGGCCAGCAAGAGCTTTATATGTATCATGCATGTGTGAGACAACCTAGCCATATATATATACTAGAGGCCCAGTGCACAAAAATTTGTGCACTTGTGGAGGGTCCCTTAGCCCAACCTGTGCCCTCTGGAAGTTTGTGACCCCACGAGGGATGTCCACCTGCTGGCTTAGGCCTGCTCCCCAGGTGATTGGGCTGAAGCTGGAAGTCAGATATTCCTCTGGCAGCCGGGAGCCCTTGGAGGATGTCCACTTGCCAGCAGGGAGCAGGCCTAAGCTTCAGTAAGACATCCTTAGTGCTGCTGAGGAGGCAAGAGAGGCTCCCACCACCACCAATGTATTGGCAGTCGTCAGCCTGGCTTGTGGCTGAACAGAGCTCGCACTGTGGGAGTGCACTGACCACCAGGGGCAGCTCCTACATTGAGTGTAGGCCCCTTGGTGGTCAGTGTGTGTCATAGTGACCAGTCATTTTCAGTGGTTCTGCTGTTAGGGTCAATTTGCATATTACCCATTTACTATATAGGACTAGAGGCCCAGTGCACAAAAATTTGTGCACTCAGGGGTGGGGGTGGTTCCTCAGCCTGGCGTGTGCCCTCTAGCAATCTGGGACACCCTGGAAGATGTCCACCTGCTGGCTTAGGCCCACTCCCCAGGGGATCGAGCCTAACCTAGCAGCCAGATATCTCTCTGGCAGCCCGGGGGCCTTCAGGGCATGTCTACTTACCAGCGAGGAGCAGGCCTAAGCTACAGTCAGACATCCTTATCTCTGCTGAGGAGGCAGGAGAGGCTCCTGCCATCACTGCTGTGCTGGAAGCTAGCAGCCTGGCTTGTGACTGAGCAGAGCTCCCCCTGTGGGAGCGCACTGACTACCAGGGGGCAGCTCCTGCATTGAGTGTCGGCCCCCTGGTGGTCAGTGTGTGTCATAATGACCAGGCATTCCTAATGGTTTTGCTGTTAGGGTCAATTTGCATATTACCCTTTTATTATATATGATAGAGGCCTGGTTCATGGGTGGGGGCTGGCTCGTTTGCCCTGAAGGGTGTCCCAGATCAGGGTAAGGGTCCTGCTGGGGTGCCTGGATAGCCTGGGTGAGTGGCTGATGGCTGCTTGCAGGCTGGCCACATGCCCTTCAGGAGGAGGTTCCTGCTGAGGTACCTGGCCAGCCTGGGTGAGGTGCTGATGGCTGTTTGTAGTGAGGCTGGCTGGAAGCTGGTATCTGGGATTTATTTAACTTCTAAAGTTGAAACTTTGTTGCTTTAACTGGAGCCCAGGTCTGGTTGACCCTGACAACCCAGGCTCCCAACGCTTCCTTGAGCCCAAGGCTGGAAGTAGGTATCTTGGGTTTATTTATCTTCTATAATTGAAACTTTGTTGCCTTGAGTGGAGGCCACAGCCAGCCAGGGCAGGCAGGAAGCTTGGCTTCCTTCATCACCAGGGCAAGTCTCCTGCTTGTTCCAGCTCCGTGGCTGCTAGCTGCCATCTTGGCTGGGTTAATTTGCATATAGTCTCTCTAATTGGTTGGTTGGCTGGGTTAATTTGCATATAGTCTCTCTAATTGGTTGGTTGGTGGGCATGATGATTGGCTGGTGGTCGTGGCTTGGGTATAGTGGAGTGACACCAATTTGCATATTACTCTTTTATTAGATTAGATAGAATAAACTTGTTTACTAGTAATTAGAACTGCTTTCTGATTTAGCTAAACTTTTCCAGCCTAGTGAAGCACCCCAACTTCTCTTTCAGGTAATTGTCAGCAACACAGAAGTAAATATCAACACAAAGCAGATTATTTTTGTAGATCACACAAGGAGAACAAAGGGTAAAATATTTAACTGCAGCAATGTTTGACTATATTCTGTGCAGTGAGAAAACCTGAAGTCATTTTTGAGGTCCATCATTTCTTATTTCTTTTCAATCGGGTCAAGTTTCTAAGTTTTCTAAATTTCCTTTTTCCAGCTAATGAGAAGAAAATAGGATTCCATCGATTCTCTTATTTACCTACTCCAGGACTTCTGTGAGGATCAAATGAGATGAGGCTCAGGAAAATGCTTCACAGACATTTGGTTAAAGTGTAAAATGTTTGCACCTGGCTATAAAGCAAGTCATGTTTCTGGGCTGAAGAATCTCCAAGGAGGCTAGTTGCTAGGGAGACGAAGCTGGGCATTGCTACATGATGACACTACCCGGTGCCCACAGCCACCATTTTTATGCTGGGCTGTGCTATGGGCCACATTTTCTGCAATGGGGTCTTGGCAGTGTTGGCTGTGATTTGCTGGGATGTCACTCTGGTGTGTTGACAGGACCTTTGTCCCACTTAAGGGAAGTTGAGTGTTGCTTTATGGGTGCCAGGTCCACAGTGCCATTTCTCTGTAAATGGCCAGTGCACATCATGGCAGCTCCTGTGTTGAGCATCTACCCCCTGCTTGTCAGTGTGCATCATAATGACCAGTCAGATGCACACTTAGCATATTAGTCTTTTATATATGTACTAGGGGCCTGGTGCACAAAAATTTGTGCACTTGGGGGGTGGGGGTCCCTCAGCCCGGCCTGTGCCTTCTTGCAGTCTGGGACACCTCAGGGGAGATGTCCACTTTCTGGCATGCCTGGCCAGCCTGGGTGAAGGGCTGAGGGCCATTTTCAGGCTGCCCACAGCCCCTTCAGGGTTCGTGCACTGGGGGGTGGGAGGGCTGGTGAGTGCAGGCCTGGACATTTCCCACCAAAGGGCCCACGATCGCACATGCCTGGTGGGCCCCCACTGCTGAGGGGACACACCTGGTGCAGAGCTGGGTGGTGAGCCAGGGGCGACGCTGGTGCAGGATCCCTTGGTAAGGCCCTGCTGCTGAGCAAACACACCCGGGGTGGAGCTGGGCAGCAGACTGGCTTCGGATTCTCCACACTGTGCAGCAGATGCTCCTGCATGCCCTGTGGAGGCCCCTGGGGGGCGGATGAAGGTAGCAGACCCTGGATGGGTGCTCCCGCACACCCCTGAGGAGGCCCTTGGGGCAGAGCCAGGCAGCAGACCTAGGACAGGCATTCCTGGACACCCCACGGAGGCCCCCGGGGGGCAAAGCCAGGCAGCAGACCCAGGATGGCTGCTCCTGCACACCCCGCAGAGGCCCCCACGTTCCTGCATGCCCTGGAGAGGACCCCAGGGGGCGGAGCCAGGCAGTGGACCTGGGACAGGCACTCCTGGATGCCCTGAAGAGGCCCCAGGCCTGACCCCCCCGCACTGAGCTGACACACCTGGCACAGCTATGTCAGCCGCAGAGGCTCCCAGTGCAGAGCCGCCCTGCCAACCTCCATCTTGGCTGGGTTAATTTGCATACAGCCGCTCTGATTGGCTGGTGGGCATGGCCGTGAGCAGAAGCTCAGCCAGCCTAGGCAGGCAGTTGCAACGGAAGCCTCTGGTTTGCTCTAGCTCCATGGCTGCAGGCCTCCATCTTGGCTGGGCTAATTTGCGTACAGCCACTCTGGTTGGCTGGGAGGCGTGGCTTGGCTGGTAGGCATGGCTTAGTTGTCTCGGGTAATGGTCAATTTGCATATTTCTCTTTTATTATATTATATATACCGAAGGCCTGATGCATGAAAATTCATGCAAATGTAGGCCTTCCATCCCTGATTGCCAGCACCTGTTTCTCTCCAACACCTGGGACATGGGTTACTTCCCTCTGGCTGCCACTGGCAGGCACCCAGGATGCAGACTTGGCTCTGGCTCTGGCTATGTCTGGAAGGATGTCCGGAATGACACCCAGAAGAATGTTCAGTCTAATTAGCATATTACCCTTTTATTATAGGTTATTATTATAGAATAGTATAGAATAGGAGCCTGGTGCATGAAATTCATGTACTGGGAAGGAGTTCCTCAGCCCAGCCTGCTCCCTCTCACATATTGGGGATGTCTACTGACAGCTTAAGCCCACTCTCTGCTCCCCTTGGAGAGTGGGTCTAAGCTGCAGTCTGGCCTTCCTTTATGGGAGGCGACCAGGCTAATCAGGGGAAGCCATCAGCACCATCACCCTGCTGCTGTAGCCATTGCCAGTCACCACAGCCACCAAGGTGTTTTCATCAACATGGACTCCAGTCCCTTCACCATGAAGAAATGACAACTTTCTTTAGGCATTTTCAAGATGTGTCTTTCATTTCTTTTTTTATTTTTTTTTATCCTCACCTGAGCATATATTTCCATTGATTTTTAGAGAATGTGGAAAAGAAGGTAAAAACAGAGAGAAACATCAAAGTGAGAGGAACACTTTGATTGGTTGCCTCCTGTATATGCTCTGACCTGGGCCCCAGCCAGGGAGGAGCCTGCAACCTAGGTACATGCCTTGGTCAGAATTGAACCCAGACCCTGCAATTAGCAGGCTGAGGCATTATGCACTGAGACAAACTGGCTAGGGCAGGATATGACATTTCTTAGCCCTCCAGCAGTGGACCTACATTTTTTTTTTTTCTCCAGGAGTGTTGTGGAATATGCCTTTTTGGATTCTTATTACCCAAGTTACTGAGAATGTTACCAGTGGCATATAGGGAGCTGAGCCAATGAGCGGTAAGAGAAAGTGTTTCCTCTATAGTTCACTCCAATCACCGGCTCCATCCCTGAGCTCCACCCCTGCCCAGGCCTATAACTTCTGGCCAAGGCTGCAGGCCTGGACAGGGGACCCTCAGACCCCTACAATCACTGGCTCTTCCCCTTCCCAGGCCTGCAGTCTCTGCCTGAGACTTTAGGCCTGGGCAGAAGACCCCCAAGCCCCTCTGATCACCAGCTTCATAGAGCCCAGGCCTCTTCAATCACCAGCTCTGGTTCTGCCCCCTGCCATCGCCGGCTCCACCCCTGCCCCACTACAGCCTCTGGCCAAGGTTACAGGCATGGGCAGGAGACCCCCAGGCCCCTGCTTTCTCCAGCTCCACCCTTGCCCCACTGCAGCCTCTGGCCAAGGCTACATGCCTGGGCAAAGGACCCCCAGTCCCCCTCTGATCACCTGTTCACCACTCGGGTCCCCCACCTCCCCTGCCACCTGCCTGGCTAACAGGCCTGACCACTTCAGTGGCAGGGCTGAGCCAGACTGGGCATCGCCATCTTGTGGCCACGGGGGTGGCCATGTTTGTTACGGAGTGAGGCCTAATTTCCATATTACTCTTTTATTAGATAAAATGGCATACAGGGAGTTTAGCCAATGAGCGATAAGAAAAGGTATTTCCTAAGTAGTTCACTCTGATTACCAGTTCTACCGCTACCCCTCCAATCCCAGCTCCACCCCCACCCAGGCCTATAACCTCTGGCCAAAGATATAATTTTGGGCAGGGGACCCCAAGACCCCTGAGATCACTGGCTCTGCCTCTGTCTCTCCTGCAGTCTTTGTCTGAGGCTGCAGGCCTGAGCAGAAGATCCCCCAAGCCCCTCCGACTGCTGACTTCACAGAGCCCAGGCCTCTGGTATCACCGGCTCAGATCCTGCCCCTTGCCATTGCCAGCTCTGCCCTTGCCCCACTGGCAGCCTCTGGCCAAGGCTACAGGCCTGTGCAGGTGACCCCCAGACCCCTGCTTTGCTGGCTCCACCAGTGTCCAGACCCTTCCGATCTCCATATCAGTGAGAGAGAAGCATTGATCAGCTGCCTCCTGCACACCTCCTCTGGGGATGTGCCAGCAACTAAGGTACATGCCCTTGACTGGAATTGAACCTGGGACCTTTCAGTCCATAGGCTGACACTGCATCCACTAAGCCAAACCGGTCAGAGCTAAAAGTGACATTCTTATTCTATATTTATTAAAGTAACTTAAGTCATTCTCTTATATAAATGTATTTAATTCCTTTGTTAAGAGCAATTTGAATTTACTTCATTGGAAAGGAAGATTTTCCTTTAAGTGACAATGTTAAGATTTTCTCTTCTATATTCCTCATCTGTAAAACAGAGAATTGGTCTAAGAATAATCTTTGAGGTCTCTTGTTGCTAACATTCTCTGAATTCTACTTCCATGTTGGCAAGCGTAAATAAGTTGGTGGAGAATTGGATGCAAGGAAGATAGAGAAAAAAATAGCTATTGATTTGAGCCTTAAAGGATGAGCAGATTTTTAACAGGAGAAATTAGAAATCCAGCTCATGCTAGGTGGAAAGGCCAGCAGACACAAATGTCTTGAGATGGAATAGGAGACAGATATATAAGAATAGTTAAATAAGAATCATTCCAGTTAAATCGGAGCCTTGGAAATCTTTCTCTTACTGTATTAAAAAGCACTCTTGGTGAGCCTGATACAGGTGGTCTACAAACCACAGTAAGTGATTTTGAGCATGGTGGGTTGCTGAGTAGGTTAAAACAGAATTCAGTACATCAAGGGAGCTTTGTAGCTCACAACAGCAATAATCTCAACTCCTCTGAGACTCTCCCTTTCCTTATTCATGACTTAAGCATTGGCTTATTATTTTAGCCTTGTTATACTAAGTGGTTTATTATTCTTGATGAATAGTGAATTATTCTAATGGTACTTATTATTCTATTCATTACAAATTGAGGTTGATTAGGAGTGAATAGTGTGAAGGAGATGTTCCAAGAGAAAAATTAGATTTCTACACTTTTATGATGCTTATTTTTCAGTATCAGTAATTGTACTGGTGGTTTCTATCACTTAACTACTTCTTTCTCTGCTGTAAATTACAGAGATAAGAGATATAGTACATAGATTCTAAAATAAAAAATCTTTTTAAAAAGAATCATTCAAATGACTGGATATTTAACTGGGTGTTTAAAACTGTCACAAAGCTATGTGTTGTTTTTTTCCTAATAATTTGAATATGGCAAAGATAATGCAATGATATTGCAATGGTTACCTTATGCTAAGTACAGATAAGGCTCAGTCTTACTGCCATGCACTAAAAAGATTCTAAACTTGAATTCATGCTCATAGGGTTTCAAACTATTACAATCTTCCCTCTTTTGCCTTTCTTAGCCATTTCATTAATAAATTATTTACAATAATTACATAAATGTATACATACACACCTGCATGTGCATGTGACTTACTGCTTCTCTGACTGAGCCCTGATTAATATCTTTACTAGGGGCCCAATGCATGAATACGTGCACCTTGAAAGGAGCTGTGGGCTGGGAGGCTGCGGTGGGCACAGGGCCGGGTCTCAGCCTATCCTCCACACTCCTGCCTGGCTCCTGCCGTGGCCCCAGGTCCCCTGTCTGCCTACAACCCCACTCCTGCCGATGCCGCCACTCCATGCACTGACAGTGCTGGCCCAGCTTGTACCCACCCACTAATGGTGTGGAGTGACTGGGGCTGGCACCAACAATGGATGCAAGCAGGGCCAGCACCATCGGAGGGTGCAAGTGACAGCTGCTGCTCCGATTGCCTCTCAGGAACAGGGGAAGGTAGAGAAGTCCTCAGGGGTGATCTGGGCCGGCAGCCGCTGCTCGCACCCACTGATGGCACCTAGTGATTGGGACTGGCGCCAGGCACTGGCAATAGGTGTGAGTAGGGCTGGTGCTGGTGGTGGGTGTGAGCAGTGGCTATGGTGCCAGCAGCAGGTGCAAGCGCTGGGAGGGACCACAGCACGAGGGAGCAAAGAATTTTCAGAAGCCACCAGAGGCTCTCCCCAATAATAGTAATTGGTGCCCTGCCTTGGTCTGGCACCCCTGATCACCTGCTCCACCATCCTGCTGTGGCCAACGCCTGCCATGTTCTGCACACGCCCCCTGGTGTTCAGTACACGTCATAGCAACCAGTTGTTCAGTTGTTCGGTTGTTTTGGTTGTTCTGGTTGTCCCACAGTTTGGTCTATTTGCATATTAGCCTTTTATTATATAAACTAGAGGCCCAGTGCACACATTTGTGCATGGTGGGGTCCCTTGGCCTGGCCAGCAATGGGGGAAGGACCGCGGGAGGTTAGCTATGGGAGCGCACTGACCACCAGGGGCAGCTCCTCTGTTGAGCGTCTACCCCCTGGTGGTCAATGCGTCATCATAGTGATGGGTCAGCCAGTCGTTCAGTCAACCAGTTGTGATGGTCACTTAGGCCTTTATATAGATAGATATGTTATGACTATGTACTATAGAATTTGTATTCTATCCTATAATAATTGACTTCCTGGTTTTCTCTATAAATTTATTCAATTTCAAACATTGCTATTACATATTATCACCTATGAAATTAAATACTGTGATTGGACACATGGATATTATTTTATGTCATTAAGTATGTGTTCCTCAAGGAGACCATTACTAGAAAATGGAAGGAGGAAATGGCAGGAAGGGTAACATAGAATCATTACTCTTTAAATTAATTTTTTAATTTATTGATTATCATCAAGGAAAAAAATCATGTTTCTTATAATGTCACACAACTGATTTTTCTGGTTTTTAGGTTCAAGCTTGTTCATGTATCTCAATCATAATGGAAAATATACTTTCTTCCACCCTTCTTTGCCTACAACCTCCATCCTAATACAACAGAGGTGTCTGAGGACACTATTCATTTTCCTCCTTAGGACAGCCTTCTGGAGCCCTTCTGATGTCTGTACATAATTTAGACTAATTTTATCCCAGCCTGTAGCATGTCTGTCACCATAGGATTTTATTTGATTTCTAATCTTAGTCATTCTTAGACCCCTTACCCTCTTCTGTTTTGTAATCCCTTTACTTGTTGTTTTGCTAAATACAAATACATAGTCTTCAATTTAAAGATGATTCAAAATTTTTTTTTACTTTATTGTAGTGCAAAAGTGATACCCATTCAGTAAAAAAGGTACTTCAAATTTTGAACTTTGTTTATTTCCTGGGCTAGGGATATGTGGGTATGGTACTCGCTCGTGATGCTGGGCAGTGGCAGGAGGAGCAGCTCCCAGTCAGCCCCAAAATCATGAGGGCAAACAACCCATACTCCACAGTGTACTCTGTTGCCAGCTTTTTTGTTTTTTGGATTTTGTATTCAACAAATTAGGTGAGACATTCAATACAGGCTTTATGTTAGATGACTTTGCCCACTGTAGGCTAATGTAAGTGTTCTGAGCACATCTAAGGTGGGCTAGGCTAAGGTAGGATGCTCAGTAGGTTAGGTGGATTAAATACACTTTTTACTAAAGTATTTTTGATTCACAATGGGTTTACTGGGACATAAAATCATGATAAGTCAAGGAGCACCTGAAGTAATTATCTTTTCCCAAGAAGTACTAGATATTCTGAATCCCTGTGTGTTAAAAAAAAAAATAGTCTTTATGTTTCATGGTCACCACTTGTAATTGGCCATTTAGCTAACTATATTAAAGTTTTATTTAAATAATTTTGACTCAATATTAAAAGAATTAATTAAAATTCTTCTAAAACCTGATGTGAGTTTTACCATTTTTTTCCTTTGTCTTCAAAGGAAATTAGGAATTTCATCTTCCTAATTTGCATTCGCAGTAAAAATATATGAGAATTTCATTTGCTCCATATCCTTACCAAAACTTAGCATTTCTATCATAAAAAGACATTTTAGTGGGTCAGTAATGACATATAATTTTGCTTTACATTTACATTTACCTAATGACTAAAGATTTGGAGCTTCTTTTCCTATGTATCTTTGCCATGTATGTAAATTCTTTGGTGAAACATGCATTCAGATCTTCTGCCCTTTTAAAAATTAGGTTGGCTGTTGGGTTCTTGTCATTGAGTTGTATCTTCATATATGTCAGATACTATAATAGTCATCTCAAACTTAACTGGCTTATAATTGAACTCTTGATTATCTGCTTTTTTATTAACCAAACATGTTCATATTCTAATTATTTTTATTTCACTCAGTAAATAATGCAATTAACTACAACTATTTAAACATTTTTGTTCCTATATTTTTATCTAACATCTAATTGTTCTCCAATATTTTCAAGAAAAATAATCTTTTTTTTTCATCACTGAACCTAACCTAGTCCAAGCTCAAATCATTTTTAAATTACGATACTGCAATTATCTTCAAACTGGTGTTTCTTCTTTGTCTTCCCTCTCTACAGAAACCACATTGTTGTTTTGTTTTGTTTTGTTTTGTTTAAGTTACACATTGTTCTTGCTGTAACCCCTCTGGAAAGAGTGCTTACTTAAATTAGAGTAAAGCCCAAATCAATACCTCACCTAAATAATCACTCCTAGAAATGTACTTTACGATGTATACAAATCACTTGGAAAGCTTGTTAAACCATAGACTCCTGGGAACAGCCCCAGATTCTAATTCAGTAGATCTTGCGTGAGGACCAAGAATAAGCTCTCAGACAATGCTAGTACCAACATCCATGCACCATATACCTGTATCTCATAACATGTCTTTTCAAACTCTCTAGACCAGTGGTTCTAAACCTTCTGGCCCTTTAAATACGGTTCCTCATGTTGTGACCCAACCATAAAATTATTTTTGTTGCTACTTCATAACTGTAATGTTGCTACTGTTATGAATCGTAAATATCTGATATGCAGGAGCGTTGTTCGACCCCCAAAGGGCTTGCGACTCACACGTTGAGAACTGCTGCTCAAGACCCACCTATACTTAAGCCATATGAGCCTTTTTTATAGATATTTCTTGGATGTGACAACATTATTTCAACCTCAGGACTTTTTCTCTGCTTTTTCCTCTTTCCAGAGATTCTGCTCACACATCTCAAAGCTGCCTCTTTTCCACTCTTCAGATTTCAATCACAGATCTTCTTTTTGAAAGGCATGTAACCATTCCTCAATCTAAGAATTCACTATTTAATTATCCTGTATTTACTTTCTTATTAGCATTTAGTACTACCTGAAATTATCTTATTTAGTAATTTATATGTTAATTTATATGTGGCCCACCCTCCCCCCAAACTAGAAAATACGTGCCATTAGGACGGGCATTTGCCCTGTTCAATGATGTATCCTTCAAACATTATTTCTATATGCTCATAAACATTTCTTGAACAAGTAAGTAAATGAGAAACGTTAGGGTGTCTGAGGAATGATAGAAGGAGGCAATTTCAATAAGCTAGACAGAGATTATTTCATGTAAGGCTTTGTGTAAAATACTGAGACTCATCTAATAGAATGTGATGAGGAAAAGTGTCACTTAAGGACCTATCTCTGCTTCTCCTGGATCTTGGCTTTGTCTTTCTCTTGGCATCGATTATCATCTGTCATTTAGCAGTTTGCTTAAGCTCAATAAACACTAACTATTTGGGAAAGATCCAGAAGCACTTTAGTGAAGAAAAGAGGTTTGAGAAATACCTTTCAGTATTTCCCACAATGACTACAAGAGGCACACTTTGTAATAGCTCCAGTTGTAAACACAGAAGAGTTAGGCAGGTTGCAACCACAAGTCACTCACCTATGCTGCTCTTTAAAAAGTACATCTAAATCCTAGAGCTACAGCCTTACAATATGTACCTCAACCTTTCTGAGAGTCTGATGTTTTGGAATGACTTAGTACCGTGAAGCAAAATGGAGGTCATATTATCTTCAAATCCCTAAAATAGCCAAAGGTATCCTAAATATCGAGTCTCATGATACTATAAGGCTATGAATTTTCCCTTGATTAGCATTATCTCATTTTGACTGTTGAAAATATTCTTTCAGGAAATTAAAATTACAAAGAAATGTTGACACCTAACATTTAGAATTTCAACAATAAGCACATTGTTTGTTTCAAGAAAACATGCAATAGGAGTCCTCATTACTTTAAATCAAGTTTAGAATGAATCCAGTTGTGGATAGGACATTTAACTGGGTAACATTTATGTTGTAATTTTGCATTAATTTGACAAGAATTATTTTTATTTGTTTTCCATAGTCTCAAATATTAAAGAAAATATCACTTATATTCATGACTGAATGACTGCCATGTTTTCAGTTTATAACAAACTAGTGGCCGGGTGCACAAAAATTTGTGCACTCGGGATGGAGGGAGTCCCTCAGCCCGGCCTGTGCCCTCTCACAGTCTGGGACCCCTCAGTGGATGTCCTATGATGGCCCCAGTCTGCCAGGTGCCTTCTGTGTGTGTGTGTGTGTGTGTGTGTGTGTGTGTGTGGCCACTGGGGACCTACCCCCAGCCGCATCTGAGGCTCGGAGCAGTCCTCCTGTGTGTGTCTACCTGCTGGGGGCCTGCCCCCAGGCACACCATGGAGGCTTGGAGCAGGCACCCCCTCTATGTTGATCTCTCAGACTCTTGCCCTCCCCTGCATGTTATTCTCTTTTTTGAGCTGTGACCAGGGCTGGGTGCTGCCTGCCTCCCAAGCTTGCCTACTGCCCATCTTCCTCCAGCCACCAGAAAGCAGGGAAAACCCTGCCTCGTGGTCAGGCCAGACTTTTCCTGCTCCCTGATCCCTGGAAGGGACCTGGGAAGCCGCCAAGCAGGCCGCAAACTCTTTCCCACTCACCTGTCCTCTGCTGCCTTCCTCTCCCACTTCCCGGTGCCGACAAGGGGTCTGGGGAGCTGCCAAGCAGGACCCCGGCCCCTGCAGCCTTGCTTTCCCGCTCTCCGGTGCCCCACAAAGGGCCTGGACAGCTGCCAAGCAGGCCGCTGACCCCCTGCCACCTCTTTCCTGCTCCCTGATGCCCCTCCAAGGGCCTGGACAGCTGCCAAGCAGGCCACCGACC
>PVJC01010240.1:0-44135 GCA_004026665.1 Murina feae
AGAGGGCACAGGCCGGGCTGAGGGACCCCCACCCCCCGAGTGCACAAATTTTTGTGCACTGGGCCCCTAGTATACATATATATATACATATATATACTTATATACATGTAATACATATATATACATCCTCCCTACTTAGCTTTGCTCACTGAAAAAAGTCTAGCCACAATAGCAAATGAGTATTCCTAACACCCAAACTACTATATTTCCCACTAATAGGAACCAGAATTTCAAATAGTTTCTTGCTGATGCCACAGAACATGTCCAAGATGAACCTAGGACATATGGTCCTATGAGAGAGTAAGAAAACTATCAAAGATTACAAGAGTCACTTCTGAAAGTTCCAACTCACAAAATCTTCCTCAGCCAGGTGTGCCCAGAAGAGAGGATAAGTGCCAGGGACTGAAGCAAGTGTGTTTCTTTTTTAAATTATATTTTATTAATTTTTTACAGAGAGGAAGGGAGAGGGATAGAGAGTTAGAAGAAACATCGATCAGCTGCTTCCTACACACCTCCCACTGGGAATGTGCCCGCAACCCAGGTACATGCCCTTGACCAAAATTGAACCTGGGACCCTTCAGTCCAAAGGCTGACGCTCTATCCACTGAGCCAAACCGGTTAGGGCAAGTGTGTTTCTCCATAAGCTCATAATGAGTTAACAACAACAATAAAACCTAATTCATCACTTTAGAAGGATTGTGGGGAATCATTCATTATTTTGAACTCTGGTATATAAAGTGAAAGAAGCCAGCCCTCATCTTGCCTTTTCTATCAGAAGTTTCACTGAGTAACCACATAGGAAGAAAGGGGAAGGAAACAACCAACAAAGGAAGAATTCTAACTAATAAATAGGAAAGAAATGCTGGAGGAAGGTCACTGTTTTACAACCTCAATGGCTGCTGACCTCTGTAAGAAGAGACAGAGAGTATGAGCCTCCTGGTGAAAGGACACACCACCCATCATTGTGCCAAGGAATTAAACCCCAGTCTGAACCCAGTTCTAGAACAAACCACCAATTCGCAGGGTATAGGGAAGACAAAGCAAAATACTGGACTGTGTCATGAGTGTGCAATCAACAATACCCCAACTGTAGAAACACCTCAGGACAAATAGCCTGAGTTGTATATTGGATTTATCTCAAGGGAAGAAAGGGGATGTAAGGGGCCTGTGAATTAACAGAGATTGAAAAGACATATTTTCTTTTGGAATGGGCAATGTTACAGGCAGTTAGACAGACATGACCAGAGCAAGGATGATGGGCCAGGTACTGAAACTCACAAGAGCAACAAGCTTGGGATGCCTAGAAAGGGGCAAAACTGAGAAAACAAGAACCTCAACCCTAGGGTAACATATCTTCCCCTAGCATATCTCTAGTCAAGCAGTTTAGACCCCCTAACCTTTCCTCCTTAAAGATAACATCTGGGCCTCAGTTGTATTTTAGCTCCAGGCCCAGAAGAGCAGCAAAACCAGACAAGTGATGCTGTAGCTGCCTCAGGACCAGTTACATTGACCTGGCATTGACCAATCAGTGGAGAGCATGAACCTGAAAGAGCACACCTAGAAAACTGATAAATATTCTATTGAGACCCTTTCGTGAGACCTAAGATTTCTCCCTGCAAGCATGAAGGACCTATCTCGAACTCTCCCCCACCGGAGCATGCCCCTGCCATTCCTTTCTCTCATCTTCCCCCCTAAGGGTCCCCACAAGACTTGCAACCAGGGAAGCAATGGTTGCAAGTGGCAGCTCGTCCTGGGCCAGTCTCCTGAATCTGTCTCCAAGCCCCTCTTTTCTCTGACTTCTCAGCAAGCCAAAGCAGCCCAGCCTAGGCTCTCCTTTTGCTTCTTCTGTGCCCTTCCTTGTTTCATTGTCCTAAGTATATTTTTGCTGAAGCCAATAAATTCTTACTTATTTTGCTACACTCTGTCTCGTGATTGAAATCTTTCCTTCAAGAAGACAAGAATGGAGGTTTTGTAGTCCCTAAACAGGCAAGACTAAAACTAGTGTCTGGAGATTCATATTTGGGTGATAAACTATTTAGGAATGCAAGGCAGTGATTACTACAAAAGTCACAATAGTAGTTACTTTGCAAAGTAAGAAGGCAGCTGTGATGGGAATGTGGTGAATGGAGGGCCTTCTGAGGTAGCTGGAGACATATTGATCTGGGTGGGGATTATAATTATGTTCACTTCCCAGCTGTGTTTCTCAAACTATTGACATTCAGGCTACATAATCCTTTGTTGTGGGGGGCTACTCTGTGCACGGTAGGGTGTTCAGTAACATCCCTGGCTTCCATCCACTAGTTCCTTTCCCCTTCTCCATTATGACAATAAAAACCCACTCTGGGCCCTGCCGATATGGCTCAGTGTCGATCTTTGAACCAGGAGGTCATGGTTCAATGCCCAGGAAGCAGGCTCAATCCCTAGTAGGGAGCTTGCAGGGGGCAGCGGATCAATGATTCTCTCTTGTCATTGATGTTTCCATCTCTCTCCCTCTCCTTTTCTCTCTGAAATCAATAAAAATATATATTTTAAAAATCACTTTGGTTGAGAACCTCCCTTCAGTATTCCTTAAGCTATACATTTATTTTATGTTTTTTTTTTATTTTTTCAAAGGTTCTTTACTGATTTTTAGAGAGAGTGGAAAGGAGGAGAGAAAGAGAAACATTAATGTGAGAGTGAGGTATTGTTTGACTGACTCCTGCACACCTCCTACCAGGGATTGAACTTGCAACCTGGGCATGTGCCCTAACCTGGAATCCTGGAGTCAAACAGGGAACATTTCAGTGCACGAGGTGACACCCAACCAACTGAGCCATGCAGGCCAGGTCTTACGTAGTTTATTGAGTTTGCTTCTATGTCTGTGCATTTTGTTTTACAATAAACATATTCTTTAAATTCCAATGAAGTGTTCATGGGAAAATTTGACAGAATTCTATAGTTTATGTGCATGAAAAAAAAGACAGTGGAAATAGCCCAGGAATTTTCTAAAAGGAAGAATACCCAATATTGAAATACATTCTAAAGCTACAGTAGTTGAAGTGGAGTGGCACTGGGACAACATAGAGGAATCTGGAATAAATAACTTGTCTGGCATCAGATATTGACCAGATAAAGTCTGAAAGCTTCAGTGTGCTTTTCTGCCTATCTCTTTAGTTACCCTCCTATCAACACATTGACTTAGTAAAGTCCTCAATATAGGGAGCTTCCTTCTTCCCTTCCTTTGAACATGCACTTTCTCCTATTTGGAACACCCTTCATTAAATGTTACACCAGGCTGCCTCACACTAGCCTCCAGATCAGGGTTTTGCCCCTCTTTTCTCTTCCCATGACCCCAGCTCCCACTCATCATCCCCTTACCATAAACTTTAGTTTGAGTCTGCCTCTACCTCTCAGCTTTGAGGTGAAGGATGACAGGGATTGTGTCACCTTAGGGACATACACAATGCCAAGTACACAGTAGGTGCTCAAAAATACTAAAATAATTAGAAAAAACAATCTGCACAGTCGCTTTAGATAATAATATATTCCAAATAGATTAAAATGTCAAATGTAATTTTTAATGTTCAACAAACATTTATTGCCAGGGGTATTGGATAAAGCAGTGACCAAAATAAATCAATTCCCTGTCCTTATGGTGCTGACATTAGTGGGACGATATGTGCAGGGAAGACAGTTCAGGAGGGTGGAACAGCATGTGCAAAGACCCTGTGGTGGGAAAGATCCAGGGTCCAGGTACCTCACCCAGACACTGGTATCTGAGCTTCAGTTCTTCCAGCTTCCAGCCAAAGGATGTTCCAAACACACATATCCCCCCAGTGAACATCCTGCTCAGAGCCTTCCATGGCTCTCCCATGTCCAGTGGATCAAATCCAAGGTCCTTAGCCCTTCGCTGGGCAGCACTTGGTCACAGGGCTCTGTCCTGCTGTCCCTCAGGGACAGTCATTCCAGGTCCCGCCCCCAGGCTCTCCCACCTTCGCGGTGCCGGCCCACTCCACCTCACTATTGGACAGTTCGGAGGGTGTCGGGCGTTGGTTGGCTGTAGTGACCGTCAATTAGGGTCAAGGCATTGATAACCTGTTCTCGAGCTTCGAGGGGGCGGGCTCGGGTGCGGGCGCGGATGTGGCTGCGGCATCAGGTAAATCGCCTGCTTGCGGCTACCGCTGCGGCTCTGGGGCGGGATAAGGGGGCGCCCGGGAAGCGGCGGGGCGCCCTCAGCCCCTCGGCGGGCTCAGCGCTGCGACGGGGCGGGCGCCGTGTCCTCGGCCGAGACCCCTCCCACCCTGAGAGCCCCAGTGGGCAGCGCGCAGAGTGGAGAGCTCCTCCCGCCCTTCAGGAGCCAAGGGGGCGCTTGTTCGCCCCTCGCTCCCCAAGCGACCCCCCAGCCTTCCCCGCGTCCCTCCGGACAGCTTGGGGACCCGGGTCGAGCCCCTTGCGCTGGACCTGGGTGTGCGTGCGGTGTCACGGAAACGCTGTTGGGGAGGGACGGACGGCCACCGGCCGGCAGACAATGGGTAGCGGATGGACCCGCCCGGCAGCGTTTCCGTAGGAAAAGGCTCTGTCGCTGCGAGGCCGTCTAGGGGGGACGGTGAGGGAGTGGTGGGTGCTGACTTGAGTACCTCCCCCCACACCATCATCAGCCAACACCCCTACCTCGGGGTGTGCAAGGTCCGCTCCAACTTTAGGGGTGCACCACATAGGGCCTTAAACTGGGAGGAGGGGTTCGGGGAGGGTCCCTTCTCCAGGACCAGGAGCAGCACTGCCTGCGGCATTTGGTGATCACAGTACCGAGTCCAGAAATAGTCCCCAGGGCTAGAGTGGGGGCGTCTGGCATCAGCCCTGACGGCCTAATGAGGGGGCCTCAGGCAGAGGACCCGAATTAGCTGTGACAGCTCTGGGGGAGGAGGAGAGAGGAGTGAGGCTGCAGCCCCTGGAGCCACGGGCGTGGGGGCGGGGATGAGCCCATTCCCTGCCATCTGGGCACACGCGGGGACAGGCATGAGTGCAGGCTGGAGGGTCGTTGGGGAGGGACGGGCTGTTTCTAGGCCAGTGGCAAAGCCGCCTAGGTTTAATCTTTCCTCTGCCTGAATGGGACCTTGGGAGCATCACTTAGTCTGTGTTTCTTCCTCTGTTTAAAGGAGAAAGAGAGGGGTTTGGGTCTTAGGGATGGCCCACAGCTATTCTTCGAGTTCCCAGCACCTCAGATGTGGGTGTTACCAGGTCACTGGAGGAGGGGGCTGATCCCAACTCAGTCCCACTTCCAGCTGTGTGAAAAGGCCCACACTTCCAATCCCCCACCCAGGCCTTTTCCATGGCCAAGCTTTTCTCTGGCAGTTTCCTAAAAACAAGTTCTGAGAGGCACTGGATGTCCTGTGTGCTGACCAGCTGTTCTGCTGGCCCACCCCCTTGCAACTGGTATAAGGGGCAGGAAGCAGCTGCTTTGGGACAGGAAGAGGCTCTGGGTGGGGGAGGTCAGGGACTCAGGCTGGACAAAGGTGGGAAGTGGAAAGATGGTTAGTTTCGCACAAATGAGCTATGGGTTAGGGAGCGGTCAGATTGGGACTGATGGGCAAGGGTTTCCAGAAGATGAGCAGAGGGTGTTCCCACAATTGACTTACTTGCTGTGTACCTCAGTTTCCCCATCTGTAAAACTTGGATATCTACCTTGCAGGATTGCACAGGATTACAGGTAATCAAGCAGGGAATACAGTAGGCACTTGATACTGGCAGCTTGCCTGTCCTTCTCTGAGGCTTTTCATGTGAGCTCTTTAAAGCCCCATCTTTCTCACCCTGGGTTTTCTGAATCCAAATTCTGGACTTACTATTTGTCCTTGTAAAATATCACTTTATTAGATGTGTCTCAATCTCCCTGTTTCTTAGAACCTCCATCATGTCACCCTGATTTATTCTCCCTCCATTCCCAGGCATAGTTTCAGCTCTGACAACCTGAGTGCTTGTGGCTCCATTAAAACCTCTTACAAGCCAAAGACAGAGCCCTGTGCTCACCACTAGAGGTCCAGGGAGACAGGTATCCACCGATTTGCATCTTTCGTGCATTTGGCTCCCAACTCTCTGTCTTTCCTATAAAGGTCTCACAGGTGACCTTGGTAAAAATTCATATGCACAGTTATATCTTGTTTGCATTTGCCTAAGGGAAAAATTCAAGTGATTCTGTATATTTTGTTGTTTTTTAATCTGCAGAATCTGACTAGACGAGTTCTTAATGAACCCATGAGGGCTTCCAGTTCTTGCCTTCCTTTTCTGAAGGTTCACTTTCCATCCCTGTGATGATTAATTTCTGATTTTCCCCAGCAATTGACAGAAAACTCAGATCGGGAATGACACCCATACTCACTCCCACCTCCAGCTACTTTTCTTTTCTTTTTTCTTGATTTCAGAGAGAAAAAGGGAGAGGGACCGAGGGATAGAAACATCAGTGATGAGAAAAAATAATTGATTGGTTGCCTGCTGCACTCCCCACACTGGAGAACGAGCCTGCAACCCGGGCTTGTGCCCTGACCAGGACTCAAACTGTGACCTCCAGGTTCATAGGTCGATGCTCAACTGCTGATCCATGCCAGCTGGACTTTTTTTTTAAATAAATATTTATTGTTCAGATTATTACAGTTGTTCCTCCTCCCCGCCCCCATAGCTCCCCTCCACCCCCTTCCTTTACCCCCCCCACTGTCCTTGTCCATAGGTGTACAATTTTTGTCCAATCTTTTCCCGCACCCCTCACACCCCCTTCCCCCCCAAGAATTGTCAGTCCACCTCCTTTCTATGCCCCTGATTTGATTCTATTCACCGGTTTATTCTGTTCATCTGATTTATTCACTTGATTTTTAGATCCACTTGTTGATAGATATGTATTTGTTGTCACTTTGTTGTTCATAATTTTTATCTTTACCTTTTTTTTCTTCTTCCTCTTCTTAAAGAATACCCTTTATCATTTCATATAATACTGGTTTGGTGGTGATGAACTCCTTTAGCTTTTTCTTGTCTGTGAAGCTCTCTATCTGACCTTCAATTCTAAATGATAGCTTTGCTGGGTAGAGTAATCTTGGTTGTAGGTTCTTGCTATTCAACATTTTGAATATTTATTGCCACTCCCTTCTGGCCTGCATAGTTTCTGTTGAGAAATCAGCTGACAGTTGTATGAGTACTCCCTCGTAGATAACTGTTTTTCTCTTGCTGCTTTTAAGATTCTTTGTCTTTTGCCCTTGGCATTTTAATTATGATGTGTCTTGGTGTGGTCCTCCTTGGATTCCTTTTGTTTGGGATTCTCTGTGCTTCCTGAACTTGTAAGTCTATTTCTTTCACCAGGTAGGGCAAGTTTTCTGTTATTAGTTCTTCAAATAGGTTTTCAATATCTTGCTCTCTCTTCTGGCACCCCTATAATTTGGATGTTGGTACACTTGAAGTTGTCCCAGAGCTCCTTGCACTATCTTCATATTTTTGGATTCTTTTTTTCCTTTTGCTTTTCCAGTTGGGTGTTTTTTGCTTCTTTGTATTTCAAATCTTGGACTTGATTCTTGGGATCCTCTCGTCTGCCGTTGGATCTCTGTATATTATTCTTTATTTCAGTCAGTGTATCTTAATTTCTAATTGGTCCTTTTTCATATCCTTGAGGGTCTCACTATATTTCTCAGAGGTTTCAGAAGATTCTTGAGTAACCTTATAATCATGGTTTTGAACTCTATATCCAGTAGTTTGCTTTCCTCCATTTCTTTCATTTGTGACCTGTTTCTCTCTGCATTTTGGCTGCTTCCCTGTGTTGATAGAGTGGCTTTCTGTGCTAGGTGTCCTATAGGACCCAGTGGTTCAGCCTCCCTATTTACCTGAGGTGGACACTCTTGGTGCACCCCTTTGTGGGCTGCATGCACAGTCTTGTTGTAGTTAAGACTTGATTGCTCTTGGTGTGACTGGGTGGACTAGACCTCCAGGCCAATTGGTTGTGAGGACCAGTTGTGTCTATAATGGGAAAACATCTGTGCTGGAGACACCCTTATGGAGCAGGACTTGCTCCAGTGGGGCTTTGGCGCTTACTGAGTCTGCCCAGGTTTTTAGGCAGACAAAGGCCAGGCCATTGATATGCAAAAGCCTCTGCTAGCAGCTTGGGTGGGGTTGTAAATTGGGTGGGACAGGGTCTCAGGGAATCACCAGGGCGGAGCAAACCTCAATGGCTGTCAATCTGCTCTGCCTTGGAGAGGTCCCGGGGTCTCTGTGTCCTGAGGCCCCGTGCAGGAACAATGATCACTGCAAGCACCTCTGTGAGCGCCCTCATGTTCCTGCCCAATGCCAGACAGTCCAGTTTCTCTCTGAATGAGTCTGGGCCCCCAAATTCTCACCTGGAACTGGACTTCAGAGCAGTCAGAAGCTTTTTCCTTCCTCCCGATTGAAAAAGACAACAGTGTACCTAGCTGCCAGCCCCTTTCGCACACGCCTCCGTACCTCCGCACTTCCACACCTCTGCACCTCCTACAGGACTCAATGCACTTTTCTCTTTCCCTCTAGTTGTAGAATTTCCACTCAGCCAGCCTTCCCGTGGTTCTGAATGTATTCGTTTTGTCTTTTAGTTGTAGTTTTAGTGTGGTTGTGCGAAGCAGCAAGTTTAGGTGTTTACCTATGCCGTCATCTTGGTTGTCTTCTTTTCTTTTTAAAATATATTTTTTATTGGTTTCAAAGAGGAAGGGAGAGGAACACCAATGGTGAGAGACAATCATTAACCAGCTGCCTCCTGCATGCCACCTAATGGGGATTGAGTCCATAACCTGGGCATGTGTCCTGACTGGAATAGAACCATGACTTCCTGGTTCACAGTTTGATGCTCAACTACTGAGCCACATCAGCTGGGCTACTGTTGTTTTCTGAATTACTTTCTACTCTCCTTTTCATGCTCTTCCTTTCTCCTCCTGCCCAGCAGGCTGAGGCCTGGCACCTGGGTGTTCCCACATTCATTCATTCCAAAGTTTAAAGGCCTCTTGAGGGAGGATGGGGGAAAGGGCACTGGTAGGTGGGGGTGGGTTGTTGGAGAGGAACTCTTGAAGGATAGGGCCTGACTCCACCCTTACCCCCTCTTGGGGGCTTTTTCAGGGTGTGTCTTGTGGCTACTCCAGGAAACATGGCCAAGTTTGCCCTGAATCAAAACCTGTCTGGTAAGTGTACAAAATGGTAAGTGTGCACAGGTCCACACTTGGTGCTGGTGTGTGAACATAGTTCCCTTCTTTGCATAGTGGACAGAGGGGCCCTCTGTGCTGCCCTGTCACATGTAGAATGTAATCTAACATCTCATGGTGGCCCGGGAGTCCCCCTCTGTCTGACTTCAGCTCACCTCTCCTACTCCTCTCCCCCTCTCTTCCATTACTCTGCTCTGGACACCCTTAACTCACCCTTTATTCCAGCTCATTCTGCTTACCTCCTTCCAGGACCTTTGCATGGGCTGTTTTCTTTTAGGAACCTTCTGTCCCCAGCTGATTCCTCCTCCACACTTGGCCCTGCAACAGAGCCAACGTAATGCCTCCTCCAGTTATTTTCTGCTTCATCTTATTGCTCTAAGCATCATTTGTAATGTTTGTGTCTATCTGTCTCCTACAAGAGGGCAGAGATATTTGTCTAGTTCGCTGCTTTGTCCTCAGAAAAGTGCTTGACATGTAGTAGGAGCTCAATAAACGCGTGTTTGCATATAGGCATTGAGCCTTGGGTGTGTGTGTAATGGATTGGTGCAGAATTTGGTGCAGGTGGAGCCCTGCCAATGTGTTGTGATGGGGAGGGGTACCCCTGGCCTGACATCCCTCACGCCCCTGTCATGCCCGCAGACCTGTGCGGCTCTCACCTGTGCCACGGCGGGATTGGGGGCTCCCGCAGCCCGAGTTCATCCTACACGGTGGAGACGCCCTATGGCTTCCACTTGGACCTGGATTTCCTCAAATACGTGGAGGAGCTGGAGCGTGGCCCTGTCGCCCGTCGCGCCCCCAGCGCCCAGCTGTCACGCCGTCCCCGCGCGTCCCGGGTCGGCATCACGGGCGCGCGTAGTCCAGGGGCCTGGACATCCAGCGAGTCCCTGGCTAGTGATGAAGGGGGAGCGTCGGGTGCACTCTCTCCGGGCGCACCCACTTGGTTCCTGCAGCCGCCGCTGTCGCCACGCGTGCCGGTGCGTAACCCGCACGTGGAGGACATGCTGCTGGAAACCAGCCGACGTCTGGAGCTTGCGCAGGCACATAAGCATGAGCGCGAGCGCAGCCCGCGTGGTTCGGGCCATAGCAGCCCAGCTCCAGGTTCTGCCCCCAATCCCGCCCCTGCCTCGCCAGGCCCAGTGCAACTGCAGATGGTGCGTGAGCAAATGGCCTTGGCGCTGCGGCGTCTGCGCGAGCTCGAGGACCAGGCGCGCGCGCTGCCCCAGCTGCAGGAGCAGGTGCGCGTGCTGCGTGCGGAGAAGGCGAGGCTACTGGCTGTGCGCCGGCAGCCAGAAGACGACCTGGAGGCCGAGGCGCGCCCGGACAAGCTCGCACAGCTGCGGCGGCTCACCGAACGCCTGGCGACTTCCGAGCGCGGCATTCGCGCCAGAGCCAGCCCGCGGGCAGAGGGCCTGGACGAGGAGGCTCTGAGGCGCAGTGAGAGCGCACTCCAGGTCCTTGACGGGGCGGCGGGGACCCCCGACCGGGTGCCCCAGGCGCAGGAGCCTGGAGTCCAGGCGGTGCTGGGGACCCAAGAGGTAGAAGCCCAGGCAGTGCCGGAGACCCAGGAAGCCAGCGTGCAGGCGGTCTCCAAGACCCTTGAGGCGGACGCGTGGGTGACCGAGGCGCTGCTGGGGCTGCCCGCTGCCGCCGAGCGCGAGCTGGAGCTGCTGCGCACCAGCCTGGAGCACCAGTGCGGGGTGAGCGAGCTCCTGCGGAGCCGGCTGCGAGAGTTGGAGGAAGCCCGAGAGGCTACGGAGAAGGCAGCGGCCCAGTCTCAGTCGTGCGAGGCTGCAACCCAGACCCCATGTGGTTGTGTTGAGAAGTCCACACAGACCGAGACTCCCGCGGAGGTCCCTTACCTGATGCAGAGCCCGTCTGGAATAACAGATGGGGACAGGGCCACAGCGCCCGCGGGTGAGTCCCGACCTCTTCCGGAGCCCTGGCTTGATGACCACTGGTCTCGAATTCAGTGCCCTTGTCTGATCCCTTGACAGGCATCCTCAAATCCATCATGAAGAGAAGAGACGGAACACCTGGCGCCCAACCCAGCCCGGGAACTAAGAGCCTGCAGTTCGTTGGAGTGACCAACGGAGAGTGAGCATTTCCCCCTCCTCATGACAGTATCTACGGGAACATGGACTGGAGTTTGAATTCCAGCTCTGCCCCTCCGTTTCCTCATCTGGGAAATGGGGATAGCCAATCCCACCTGGCAGGACTCCAGAACGAGTCCACAGGGGAGGTTCAGCAGACGCCTCCCAAACTGCCCCCAGGTATGAGAGCTCATCCAGTGAGGAAGACAGTGACAGCGAAGATGGTGCTGCCGACCCCCTGAGGAGCAGCTCCTGTGGCTCTGGGGAGGACAGCGGCCAGGGATCTGACTCGGGCACCCCCGGCCCTCCCAGCAGCCGAGTCGTTCCGGACACCGAGCCAGAGCCAGAGCCAGAGGCTCAGCCGGGTGCACCCGGGAGGTGAGCAGCGCCAGGACATTGGAGTGGGGACTGTTGTCCTCTTTCCATTTTCCGCGCCTCACTTCCACCGCCCTTCGCCCCCACCCCCCGACCTCTTCTGTAGGTGCGAACTGAGCCCGCGATTGAGGGAGGCGTGCGCAGCGCTGCAGCGGCAGCTGAGCCAGCCCCGTGGAGTCGCCCGTGACAATGTGAGTGCTCTAGAAGACAGTCCTTTTCAGATGAAGACGTTGAGTCCGCCAAGGACCTCCCCTGATGTCTTTAGGGAAGCGCCTGTTGTCTAGTTAGGGGAGGGTCTAGAGTTCTGTCTAGCGCCAGGGACCTCCACCAATCCCAGGCTTTCTAAAGGAATCTCCCAGAACCGCGGGGCTCCTTACCTGGTTCCCTAAAAGGATCCTGCCCCAAGCACCGATCGAAGCCCCAGGCCCACTCTCGGACTCTCCAGACAAGCACTCACCACCTTCCTCCACTCCAGGTTTTTCCCACAGGCTCTTCCCCAGAAGAGGATCTCTACTCCTGTGAGCCCGGGGCCCAATGTACTCCCGCTTCCAAAGGGGTGCGGCCCCATGGGTCACCGCGGCCCTCCTCATACAAGCAGTGTCCATCCTCCCCCTCCCTGGACTCCCAGCCCACTCTGCGCCCTCCCTGCCATGGCACTGGGACCTTCACTGATGCTTTCCCCTGTCCCAGCAGGGTGCAGCGCGCCTGGTGGCCCTGGAGTGGTTTCGAGTGTCCAGCCAGCGTCGTTCGCAGGCTGAGCTTGTAGCCGGGGTCCTGCGGGCCTTAGCATGCCTGGGACAGGAGCTGCTGGCCCACGTGGTGAACATGGCCGACAGCAACGGGAACACAGCTCTGCACTACAGTGTGTCCCATGGGAACCTTGCCATCTCCAGCTTGCTGCTGGATACTGGTCAGCATGGAGGGGTGGACAGGGTACTAGGCAATGAGTGGACAGGTAAAGGAGGGCCTTGACAGTTCTCAGCTGGGAAAACCTGGAGAAATGTGGAGATGGGCTGGCTAGGCAGATGGCACCACTGGTCCTTCACTGGGTGTTTCAAGATCCAACATGGACTGACCTGAGCTCTGCCCTGACCCTTCACTCACTTTCACACTTTTGAATTATGCTGTCCTAAATTTAGGGGGGTTATTTTCTCTTTGCTTCCTTAACTGAAATGGGGATGCATCATCTCCCTATCTGGACAGCTATAACACCTGTAGAAGTGTCAGGTATGCAGGATGAAGCTCAGCCCTGGTGCTTCCTAAGTCCACATGTCCAGCCAACTGCCTTTCCAATCTTGAGAGAAGGTACTCACTGGTCAGGGCTATGACTATCATCCTGGTCTGGACTGTCCCTTACCCTGATTCCACTTCATACATTTCCATCCCCTGCCTCAGGAAGAGAGATGGTCCCAGGTGTTACAGAACCCAGACATATACTGAGAGCATACTAGGTACCAGGTAGTGCACAAGTGGGCCACCCATGCTGCTTTGCCCATGGGACAAACTGCCCTAAGAGCCCTTCTGAGTGCCCTCCTTCAGGCCCAGTAACCTTTGGGGGCCTGTAGGTCTTGGTGACCAAAGGAAGGTCACAGCTACTCTGGGCTGGTTACCAGGCTGGGGCTTTTGAGGGTGTGATGCATTATTTTCTGGGAATCCTCTACTTTAAAGGGGATTGGATGTCATTCATGAGACCCAATACTCCTTGGACCCTTTTACCCTGTATTTAACCCCATTCAGCCAACTTCCCATCAGTCATCACCTGTATCTCCCATACTCTACCCACTTGCAGTCATGTCAGCCTGGTTCAACCTCTCCCAGGACGCTGAACCCTCAATGAACCTCATATAGAGACTGCTTTCCTTTCATCCCTCCAACTTAGCCTCGTTTCTTGACCTCCTCTCCCTTCACCTTGATGTATCAGCCTTACACTTGAAAGGTCACCTTAAAACCGTCACCTGCTCCATAACCTCACTCCCTAACACCCCTCTTCCCAACTTTCACCTCTGGGGTTTCCGCTTCCTCTCCCATTCCTTAACTCCAACAATCCTCAATCTTAAGGGACCATTATCCATAACTCATCTCCTTGGATACTAGTCATACAGGATCAGGGCCTACCATAATGACCTCATTTTGTTTTATCTGCAGTCTGTTTCCAAGTAAGGTCACATTTACGGTTCTTTAACATGTTTTGGAGGCACATTCAATCTTTAACAGGCTTGGGGAAGGGGAGGTTTCCAGAGGAACATAACCCTACAGCTTCACAGGTCATGGTGGACAATAGCATTTATTCCAGAAGTAAACAGGAAGGTTTTAAATAGACTGGACCAAATTTCTTTGATCTACTTCTGGCTGCTGCAAGGAAATGAGGGGGGACTTGGATCAAGGTGAAACTATTGGCACAGTTCTCTGGGGGAACAATGATGGTGGCTTGTAGCCATAAAAATAAACATCCTTTGAGTGTCAGGTGGAGGGCAGAACACTGAACGTGAGGAGGCACATGGCTCTTGGTGGAAGAACCTAGTAGGCAAAGGGGAGTCAATTCATGACCCATAGGGAACACCGGGAACACAGATGAACCCGAGACGAGGAGAGGTGAGGAAACCAGGTTGCGCTAGATGTAGGCTTCATTGACTGATCCCTTCCTTACCCTCAGGAGTCTGCAAGGTTGACTGCCAGAATCAAGCAGGCTACTCAGCCCTTATGTTAGCTGCACTCACCTCTGTTGGGCATGAGGACATACCTGTGGTCCAAAGACTCTTCCAAATGGGCAATGTCAATGCCAAAGCTAGCCAGGTGAGTGGATACTTACAATTCAGGAACCAACCTTGATTTTGACCTCCCTTTCCCTAAAGCCCACCCAGTCCTGTCTTCCCCACTCTTCAGACAGGACAGACAGCCCTCATGCTGGCCATCAGCCATGGCCGACAGGACATGGTAGCCGCTCTGCTAGCATGTGGGGCAGATGTCAATGTGCAAGACGTGGACGGAGCCACAGCACTGATGTTCGCCAGTGAGTACGGGCACCTGGAAACTGTCCGGTTACTACTGGCCCAGCCAGGCTGCGATCCTGCCCTCCTGGATAATGTGAGCTGTGGATGGGCTAGTTGGGTAGGCAGGGTACCCATGCCTTGGTTCAGTGGCCTAACTGTCCGTTTTTCTTCAGGAGGGCACCAGTGCCCTGGCCATGGCTCTGGAAGCTGAGCAGGATGAGGTGGCTGCTCTGCTGCATGCTCACCTGAGTTCAGGCCAGCCTGGTCCTCTGGTGAGTGTAGCCCCAACTCTAGGAAGGTCTCCCCTTCCAACTCACTCAAGGAAATAGTGGGATGGGGAGCTGGGGGCTTCATCTCCTATGTGGCTGGGACACTTCCTCCATTTTATAAATTGAGACTGAGGCCTGCAGAGGGAAAGTGACCTGATCCATGATCAGAGGAGGCCTGGTTGAGTTTCTCTGTCAATTACTGCTCCCAAAGAGGCTCACAGCAAAGGAGTTTGGAACCTTTTGTAGTTAAGCCTGGGTGGGGAAGAGGATGCAGGCCCCCTGCAAGTAAGAGATTCAGATTGGAGACTGGATCAGTTTGCCAGCAGCTGGCAGGTAGGGAACACCCAGTTTGTCCTTCAAGTGGAGAAAGGTAATACTCAAAGCTTAATCAGCCTGCCCATCCTGCTCTTTACAATAGAGATGTGGGAAAGGAGGCATGGTTAAGTGCCTCTTCCCAGGTCAGATGGGGTAAAGGCAGGATTCAAACCTAAGCAGCCTGGCTCCACTGTAAAGGAGTTTTTCCTTAGACATGACCACAATGGAGAAGAACAAGACTTCCACTAAAGTTAAGCATCCTTGAGTCTATGGCATCTGAAACCCACAGCACTGTTCACAAGAGATTGTGACATGACCTCCACCATCTTTCTCACCAGTTACCCCCTGATTCTCCCACCGCCATGCCTGGACAAAGAGGAAGCAGTGATAATGGAGAGGACCCCCAGTCTCAGTGAGCGGCCTCCCGCAATGGACCTGGATAGGGGCTGGATGGTGAAGGGTTGACCTTTCCTAACGAATAAAACATTCTAACTGAACTTGTATCATTTTTTAGGACATATGGACACTTGGTTTCCTTTCTTCAAAAAGAAAATGCCTTGTTGGGGTAGAGCCTTCCTCCCTCTCTCAGGTTTCCAGAATGCAAAAGGGCCAGTGACCCACCAGAAGGCATTGTAAGCCTAGTGACCCCAGACAAGAACCCGAATTTACACAAACGCTTTATTAACAGTGGAGAGCATCTTCCCCATGGGCTATGTGGTTCACCCAGACAGCAAGGACCCTGTAAAAAGACCCAACATGAGATGCTGACAGGCCTCCCAGCAACGGGCAAACTCCCTCCCCAGCCTTGCAGCCCTTCCTACATCCTTACCCTCCTCCAAGGGCCCTCACCCACGGGCTTGCCACAGCCTCCCTACCACCAGCCGGGAGTGTTAACAGGCCGGCTCAGTCCTTCCACTGCGGTACCGCACTCACCGGACAAATTCAGCGCAGCCTCCGTGCCTCTCGCTCGGACTCCAACAGCGTGAGCACGTCGCCCTCGCGCACTGGGCCTTTCACGTTGCGGATGATGGAGCGGCTCGTGTCGTCCATGAATTCCACGCGGACCTACGGGACACACGGGGGCAGAGGGGAGTGTGGGCCAGCCACGGCTAGGCACCAGAGGGGGCCCAGCAGATCTAGATTTCGGGTGTGTGCCGGGGTCGGCCCAGGGCATTTAGAAAGGGGGATGAGGCTCGCTGCAGGTAGGTCTGGGTCGGGAGGCAAATCAAAAAGGGCGGAGACTGGCGAACATATCTCTCGAGCGCCAGAAGCTGCCGCCATGGGGAGACACTGCAGCTCTGGGCCCGCCGGGGACGGGTCCATACTCGGCAGGGCCACGGCCGGCTGGCAGGCTCGGCGGGGGTGCGGACCCCCAGGAACCCTGGGACAAAGGGTTCTCGGATTCCAGGAGGCACCGTTCAGATCCCGGGGCGTCCCCAACCCTCACCTGAGTGCACTGTCCCTGGGAGCCGGTCCTGCCTAGCACCTTGGTAACCTGGCGGGAAGAAGTGGGTCAGAGCCGCCGGGCTGGTGCCCCTGCCCCACCGGCCTCACCTCGGCCCCCAACACGGCCCCCTTCTCACCCGGGCTAGCTTGATAGGCTGCACACGACTCGTGTCCATGATGGCGACAACAGGCGGGCGGAAAGGAGTCACGTGCTTTTGGGAGCGACTTTATACGCCGTCCTAGCCCCGCCCTCTTGCTCTCGCGAGATTATACACATATTTCCCAACAGCCCCCGCTGCAGCGGTGCGGCCGGCGTCCTTCAGCGCGGAGGGAAGATGGCGTCTGCCACCCGGTTCATCCAGGCGCTGCGGAACTGGGCCTCCGGGGTGCGCGGGCGGGAAGGGCCGCGCTGGGCTGCGGGTGGGGGCTGCGAGCTCCGTGCGCCCGGGACCCGCCCCCTCCCTCGCCCCGGCGCCCTGGGTCTGACGGCCTCGGGGCCAAGACCTCCCTGGGCCGGGCCCTCGCGCAGCCGGGACCCTGAGCTCTTGAGGCCTTAGCCCGGGACACACCCACCTGCACTCCCCCCTGTGGCAGGACATCTGTCATCTCCCTGTTCCTGACGGTCTTAGCCTTGGATCCAATGGTCGCGCCCCGACTTTCCTTTCTCGGGGCCCACATCCCTGTCTCACAGGCCCTCTCTCGCCTTCCCTTCATGTACCCATCCCTGGGCTGTGCCTCTCCTCGCCTGGGGTGCCCTGCTGGCTGACCTTCCTTTCCTCCTCTCACAGCAAGACTTGCAGGCGAAGCTGCAGCTGCGTTACCAGGAGATCGCCAAGCGGTGAGCAGGCCCCGCTCGCTGCTCAAACCCCCGCCCTGTTCTGTCCTCCTTCCACCAAAAACAAAACCCGTGTTCCGTTAGGCCCCGAAGCCCTGGGCCAGAATCCTGCCTCCAGCTTCCTGGCAGGTCGTGAAGACAGGTTTGCTTTTAAACTTGCTGGACTGTCGTAGACTTGCTCTTGGAAACAGCCGATTGGTTGGGAATCGTGATTCGCAGTGCTCAGTGTGGCCTACCAGCTGGTGGTATCATCCCCAAGCAGTAGATGGGGGAAAAACTGAGGCTTGGAGAGACTGAATCATTTGTTTAAAGCCATTCAGAAGCTGGAACGTGACACCTGGGACTTGAACCCGAAGTGTCTTGATTTCAACTCATTAGTGTATGAAAAATGCTTGATATTTACAAGCCCTTGCCATGGCCTCAGCCTTGGGGATACCAGTGCAAACGAAAGTTCTGGTCCTCATTCCTTCATGTCCTAGGAAGAGAAAAACGTAGGGAAACAACACAGCAGGCACAAAAAAACAAAACGTTATTCTGGAATGCTCCAAAGGTAAATGAGAGTAATCTGGAGGGTTACTACCTCGGGTCATGTGGGTCAGGAAAAGTTTCTTTTCAGGGATTGACATTTGATTCACCTAAATGATGAGAAGGAGCCAAAGGACAATTATTGAAGAAACCTGGGCAGAGAGAACAGTAGCCGGAAGGCTGAAAGGCTCAACAGTGCCAGAAGTAGGAGAGGCCAGTGTGACACCTCTGGAAAGGGGGATAGCGGTATAAAATGAAGTCAGTGGCAGTCTTGGAAAGTTGGTTGGCAGTGAAGAGAGAAAAAACAGCATTAAAGTAACCAAATGTATGTGAATGCCTAAGTGGTGACTAATTCCTAGTATCAAAAGTTTAAATTGCTTTTCCATCCAGGGTTTGGGCCAGTTAAGGAAACTTGTAAATTTTCCAGCTTCTTTAGGGTAATGGCACCCCCTAGTGATTCATATGGGCTTTCCCTTTTAGCACTATTTTGTCTGTCTGTTTTGGTGGTTTGTTATTTTTAATTATTATTTCCAAGAGGAAAGGAGAGGAAGAGAGAAAAAGAAACATCAGTGATGAGCCTGCCTGGCATGGCTCCGTGGTTAAGCATCGACTTATGAATCAGGAAGTTACTGTTCGATTCCTAGTCAGGGCACATGCCCAGATTGTGGGCTCAACCCCCAGTGAGGAGAGTGCAGGAGGCAGCCGATCAGTAGATTCTCATCATTGATGTTTCTATCATTCTCTCCCTCTCCCTTGCTCTCTGAAATCAATTAAAAAAAAGATGAAGAAAACTCTAACCGGTTTGGCTCAGTGGATAGAGCGTCAGTCTGCGGACTGAAAGGTCCCAGGTTCGATTCCGGTCAAGGGCATATACCTTGGTTGTGTGCCCATCCCCAGTAGGAGGTATGCAGGAGGCAGCTGATCGATGTTTCTAACTCTCTATCCTTCTCCCTTCCTCTCTGTAAAAAAATCAATAAAACATATTTTTTAAAAAAAGAAAGAAATGGAGAGAATCATTGGTCAGAATCGAACCTGGGACCTTTCAGTCTGCAGGCCGACGCTCTATCCACTGAGCCAAACTAGATAGGGCCAGCACTGGTACTTCATATCTGTTCTGGATTGCAGAAAACTATGGCCGTTCCTACAGAGATCATCTCTGTATTTGAGGGCTTAAGCAAATACTAACTTCCACACAGGACATTATTTTGAATGTTAAATTTTTAAAGTTAATCTGTACTTAGTTATTTTTTTTTAATTAGTTATTTTTTTTAAATCAATTTTTTTTATTGATTTCAGAGAGGAAGGGAGAAAGAGAGAAAAACATCAATGATGAGAGAATCACTGATTGGCGGCCTCTTGCATGCTCCCTACTGGGGATTGAGCCTGCAACCCTGACATGAGCCCATGACTAGAATCAAACCCAGGATCCTTCAGTCTGTAGGCCAACACTATCCACCGAGCCAAACAAGCTGAGGCACTGTATTTATTTTTTAAAGAAATACACAATGACTATCACTTGTATTAAAGAAAAAACTTAAATCCTTGCAAATGATTACTAGACAAAAAGTTTGTTTAAAAACATGGTTGAATGAAAGACCAGTTTTAAAAGATTTTTCTTGTCACCGTGCCCTCCCTCTCTGCTGTATTTTCTAGGGCAGCTCCTCTTGAGGTTAGGGTTTCCTTTTTAGGCTTCCAGCTTCTTTGTAAATTCACCTCATGCCTAGAACAGACCTCTGTTCACCCCTCTTTCTGGCTGCAGCCACCATGAGGTGGCAGGAAATGCAGAGGCCTGGGAAGCTTGCAATACAAAGTGCTCTTTGAGTTATAAGCCTTGATCCCAGCAGGGTTCTCCGGAGCAGTGGCCGCCAACCTTTCGGACCTCATGGACCACTGGTTGGTGACCATTGCTCCAAAGAGCAGGAAACCCAGGAGTTGTGCAGTCTGGCCTTCAGGAAGGAAGCCCTTCAGAATGAGCTGTGTTTGTAGCTTGTTGCCCAAGCTTTTACTGATTAACTACTGGATAGGTAGTGGGCAGAGCCTTACAACCTGGCTTCTTCATTTCCTGAGCATCTTCAGGTGGAAGTGAGGCCAGCTACCAAGCTTTGGATCATGGGGAGGGTGGGAACAGGCCCAGGTGTTCAGACTGGGCCTACCCCTTCCATGGGTTTCACAAAAGTCATTCATCCATTTGGAGCAGGTAAGAGACCTGCAATGGAGCAGACCCATTTCTCACATCCAAAGCCTGAGCTGCCACCTGCTTCTAGGCTCTGGACCCTCTCCAGGCATGCCCCTCCATGACAGTGTACCAGTGGATACCCTGGCCTGCAACCTGTCCCAGTGACATGTGACCAGCCCTGCCCAGCTAGGCAGTGAGAGCACTATGGCTTTGCTTTAATGCTGATGTCCTTTTTCCTCAGAACTCAGCCTCCTCCCAAGCTCCCTGTGGGCCCCAGCCACAAGCTCTCCAGCAATTACTACTGTACTCGTGATGGCCGCAGAGAAGCCACACCACCTTCCATTGTCATGTCCTCACAGAAGGCGCTGGTGTCAGGCAAGCCAGCAGAAAGGTGAGGATGCCACATACTCCTGCAGCCAGCCGGTTCTCTCGCGTTTGCTTTCCAAGGTCATTTAACCTAGCATTGGTTGTGTTGGGAACTGTGAGCCCAGGAGCTTTTCATCTACAGACTCATTTAATCTCTACCTATCCCAGTGCAGGGGTTAGGGCCTCAGGCAGGGGTGGTTTCCTACAAATCAGATAAAGTTCCAGGGTCCTTTAGTTTCAGGTGTACAGTGTGATGATTTGATATCTGTATATATTGCAAATAATCACCATTAAGTCTACTTAGTGTTCATCATTTTACATAGTTACAAATTTTTTTTTGTAATGCGAACTTTTTATTTTTAATATATTTTATTGATTTTTTTTTACAGAGAGGGAGAGGGACATAGAGTTAGAAACATCGATGAGAGAGAAACATTGAACAGTTGCCTCCTGCACACGTCCTACTGGAGATGTGCCCGAAACCAAGATACATGCCCTTGACCGGAATTGAACCTGTGACCTTTCAGTCTATAGGTCGACGCCCTATGCACTGAGCTAAACTGGTTAGGGCTGTAATGAGAAATTTTAACATCTTTCTTAGCAACTTTCAAATATACAATACAGTATTATTAACTACATGGGTGGGGTCCCACCCGCCCTGCCCCCAGTCAAGGTGGGGGAGGCCAATTGGGAGTGGGGCTGGCCAGCTGGCCCTGCCCCCTGATCAAACCCCCAGTGGAGGGGACAATTCGCATATTAGCCTTTTTTTATTAGGAGGATAGTCACCATGTTGTACATTATATCCCCAGGACTTATTTTATAAATAGAAGCATGTACCTTTTAACCCCCTTTGCCCACCCACCACCTTCTACCCCTGGCAATCTGTTCTCTGTATCTGTGAGCTTGTGTGTTTGTTTTTTAGATTCCATATATAAGTGAGGTCATATGGTACTTGTCTTTCTCTGTCTGACTTATTTTATTGAGCTTAATACCTTCTAGCCCTCTAGGTCCATCCATGTTGCAAATGGTAAGATATCATTTCTCTTCCAGCTCAGCTTTGGCAGCCACTGAGAAGAAGGCAGTGACACCAGCTCCTCCCATGCAGAAGTGGGAGCTATCCCAGGACCAGCCTTATCTGTGACACTGCTCTGGGCTATCTGACGTGCCCTCAGGGCTACGAGTGCTTCCCCTCTTTGTCTTCCATTCTGGGAGAACGTGACCTAACTTATGACAAATATATTGTGTTCTCTAGTATCACTTCCAATTTTACTTAAATATATATATATATATTTCAGAGAAGAAAGGAAAGAGAGATAGAAACATCAGTGATGATTGGCTGCCTCCTGCATGCCCCCTACTGGGGACCAAGTGTACAACCTAGGCATGTGCCCTGACCAGGAATTGAACCATGACCTCTTTCATAATGGACTCTCAAATCACTGAGCCATGCCTGCTGGGCCATTTTTTACTTTTAAAGGGACACTACGTTTACTTGGATTTGGGGGTGAAGTTGATGCCAAATCTCTTAATTCTGTCAGTGCTCCAGGGACAGAGAGATAGTAGTTCTCAGGCTCCAGGGTGACATGTCACAGACATGAGGAGATGGTACAGGGGGCCCAGAGATATCCCATCCCTTCTCCAAGGGCCTTGCTCTATCCCTGAGTGTGGGCTGGGTTCCAGAGCCTGTGGGGGATGGCAAGGCTCTGACTGAGAAGACAGCAGGACCAAAGACATACTGCTCACTTCTCTCTCTCAAGAGCTTCCTGTCATTGCTCATGTGGGCATTGGCTACTACCCTCCCACTGTGGCCCCTGTCTGACTTTGACCACCTTACAGCTCAGTAAGGAAGGCAGAGGGCAGCAAGGTGGCTTACAGGTAAAGCTCACCTAGGACAGGTGAGGAAAGGCCTCCCTGAGCCAGAAGTCTTTCTGCTCAGGGCGAGGGGGTATAAAGGGTGAAGCAGTCAGCAAAGGGAAGTAAGGGGCTTGTGCCTGTGGAGGAATGAGCAGGAGAGTAAGAGCCAAAACAAAGTGGCCCCAGTCTGGCTGCAGGAGTGATGGGGAGCAACACAGTGACCTCAAGTGGGGAAGTGGCATAGCTGACCCATGAAAGAACCCTGTAGCCTTTCCAAAGGCTAAGATCTGCTGTGTGCCAGGGGAGTGGAAGTGGAGAGCAAGGAAGGAAGCAGGAAAGGGTTACAGTTTCAGGCAGGAGGTATAAGTGACCCAGAGTGGGCATCTCAAATGCTAAAAGCTCATCATAGGTAGGGAGCCCCATAGGACAGGCTGAAACACCTGGGAAGACGTCCTGGAGGAGGCGGGGTTTTGGTTGGGGTAAATGATAAATCAGATTCAGGAGGGAAAGGAAAGCTGAGCAGGATATGTGGAAGCTACAAGGTGGGCAACCCTGGAGGGCTTCAGAAGACACCAGGCAAGATGTGCCATTGAAGGTTTCAGAATAGTTTTATGGCCTGGACTTGAAATTTGGCAAGGGAGTAAAATAGGGAAAGTCTGACACCTGAGCTTTTTCTGTGTGCTAGGTACAGTTCTGAATGCTTCCTATCCATGATCTCAGCTCCTTTGATCCTGTGAGGTCACCACTGTTGTCAAGCCTCCATCAGCCTTTAAGGCCAGGCATTCCTACCGCTCCTCCGCTCAGTCCTATTTGCTACTTACTCTTCTGCACCCTTGCATCTTTGCTTCTTACCCATTTCCCCTGGGAGATTATTATCAGAAAATATAACTATTCCAAAAGCAGCTATAACCTCCAACATTTTCAAGTAGTGAAGTGTGCCATCGAGTGGCAAATAGAATGCTTTCTGTGAAAATCTATATAGTGTAGCATCACAGGAAATGGTGGTAAATACTTGCATATCCGGCATAATGCTGAAGGACTGATTTGTGTGGATGAGGTCTTGCTGGCGGTGGGACTTGCTGCTTCTGAAGACAGCTGTAGGTGAAAATGTTTTCTAGAAGAGAACATAAACCAGATTGGCTAGAAAGCTTGCAGAAGGTTATTTTATGTGCCTTCTGAGTGAGTGTGAGAAGTGAAAACCCAAGGATTGCCTTTACACCTCTTGTTCCAAAAGTGAAGAATAATAGTTCCCTATTGGGTACATGAGGACTAAATGAGACAGCGTAGTCATCCTGATGCCAGGGACAGGATGTTTATATATATAAATTATAAGTTTATTAGGTCATCTGGAAAACCAGATGGGCTGAGCCCTCAAATGGCACTAACAACCCACTAGATGGTAGGCACTGGGGACACAAGAACAGCATTCCTGAGCTCCTGGGCCTGACATTACAGTTGGAAATAAGAGACTAAGCCAAAATAAGTATATAAAATAATGTGTCGGGGGCACGAAATACAGTGAAAAAGGGTGTGAGGTGCACAAAAGACTAGAAGGCAAGGCTGCAGCGTGTCTGAGGGGAGTGGCTAGGTAGTACATATACTGCGGCATGCATATAGAACGTTAAATGTAAGTAGATGTCTACAAGTTCGTTTCCATCCCTCCGTACCTTTTGCTGTACCTTATCACAGGGAAAAGGGCTAAAGAGTCTCAAATCGCGGGTCCCCTCGCATTCGGACATTTACGGTAGGCTTAGGGGCCAGACCTCTGTGCTTGGGCCCCGCCCCCCGGCGAGTGCGCGCGTGCGCGGGAATCAGAGCTCCTCCAGATCCAGACAGCGCGGGTCAGCGCCGGGCGTGGGTGGCGCGTAGAGCGGTTGGATGGCACTGGGAGGAGCGCAGCAGAGCGCGGCTCTGGGCCTGACACTGCAGCTGCTGCTCGGTTTCGTGCTGGGCCTGGAGGCAGCCCCGACCCGGTCCCGGGCCCAGACCATAGGTGAGTGAGCTCTCCCGTGCGCCCACCTGGCCAGCAGCCTAGCTTCGTCCCTGCCGGCACCGCCTCGCCATTGGCTGCGCCGCACTCCGTCCGGACACTCCTGCATGTGGCTGTTGACTCTTTGGGAAATTGTGCGAGTCCTCACCAATGGAGGAGTTCACTGCCTGCCTTTAACTACCGTGCTCTGGCTTTATCGTCACCAATTGTTACCTCCTAGCCATCCGTCCTTCAGCCCAGCGCGGGCTCGCCGCAGGCCCTGGTCCTCCGACCTCTAACGCTGCAGGGACGGTCACCTGGTACCTGGTACCAGCCGCAGCAGCAGCAGCAGCAGCTCCTTCCAAACCCTCCAGTCTGAGCTGAGGCCATGTGGCTGTTTCCTCAGCAGCCATCCTCCCACCCCCTTCCCAATCTCTGCTCTTTTCTCATCTATCCTTAGAGAAGGAAAGGTCTCCCTCCCTGTGACCCCTGGCCGATGTGGTGGCTGTCTCAGGTTCCCAGAGGCAGCTGGGAGGGTTAGAGTGGCCTCCGTGTGTGCAAAGGTGCCCCTGACTTTCAGTTGTGAGCTCAGGTTCACACATGTGGGTTCCCCTCTTATCTGGTCCTCTACTTCATCCCAAAGTCCCTGCCTTTCCAGGTTAAATGTTCCTGTAAGGAAGTCAGGACTCATGTTAACCAAGTACCAAACGCTTTATGTACAAGCCTTCTCCTCAGGACACTGAGGTAGGGACTCCTAACTGTCCCATTTACAGGTAAGAAACCAAGGCTGGGAGAAGTCACTGGTCTGGTCCCCCAACCTAATGAGGTGGGATCAGCTCTGCTCTGCTGCCCACTTTACATAGGGACGCACACTCCTGCAGGCCAGGGAGAGACGTTGCTTGTCCAGACCAAGACTGCTGGGCCTGGGGAGGAAGCTGATGCCGACAGTTCCCCGTGGGCAGGGAAGGAAGCCAGCTCCAGGTTGTCTACAGCTCTTCCTGGCTCCACCAAGCTCAAGGACTGTGGCCTATAGCTGCAGTTGGGCCCGGAGGTCTGCAGAAGAGCCAGCTGTGGAGAGTGGGATGTTGGGAGGCTCAGCCCCCTGTGAGTAAAAGTGGAAGAGGGCAAGTGGACCAGCATCAAATGGGACTAGGCTGGGGCCAAGCAGGTATTGGCCATCCATCTTGCTACATCTAGGAGGAAGCCCTAAAAGTCACTCTCTTGCTCTGTCCCTCAAGGTTCTAGTTCCTTTTGTGCTCCTCCAGATCATCACACAGCCCAACCCTTGCTGTCAGGGATCCAGGAAGGCTCAGCTCTCACCTAAGTGTGACTTGTGTTCCACTTACTGTCAAGCACCACTCTGGGCTTTCTGTCACAAGGTCATGGTCCTGGCACACTTCAGTGTCCAGTCTAGTCCATATCAGTTTAAAGACGGTTGTTATAAGTGGGAAGCAAAACCTCAGGAGTCTCTGAAAGGGACAGGAGACCCTTCCCAGGAAATAGATTGAGATCTGAGGGCTGAGGAGGAATCACCAGGTACAGAGTGGAGGGAGGAAAGGGTATTCTGGGTCAAGAAACAGCACAAAGGCTCTGAAGGTGAAACAAGCCAGGCTTCTTGGTGAAGCAGTGAGGAGGCCACAACAGAGGGAGCTTTGTGAAGAGGAAAGTATGGGAGGAAGCGAGGTTCCAGGAAGGGTTCAGGGCTGGGCTAGGCCTTGTGGGTCACATGGAGGAGGTAGGATTTGGTTGTGAGAAGCCTGGTGGACCAGGAGATGGCTTTGAGCAGAGGACAGGTGAAGTGGGTTACCAAATGATGTGACTCAGAGATCTCCAGTGTCCAGATGGGGGTGAGGTTGGGGCCTGGTGAAGTAGCACATTCAGGTTAGGAAAGTGGTCAGAGCTGGAGGAGTTTAGGAGCTAAAATGACAAAGCTTGGTGACTAAGCTAATCTTTTACCCCTTTGTTAAGTAGGTGGGATGTCATGGGCCCTGCTGACCCTGACCATGGGCCTAATCCAGGGCATGTTCTGAGATGGCCCCTCCCCAAGTCTGTGTAACCATGTGGTTTGGAGAGAGTACTGGGGAGACTATCCGACCATTTGGAGCTTGGTAGTGACTCCAGTATCAGTGAGACCTGGAGTCAAACCCTGACTCTGCCACCAGTTCTGCTGCTTCTGGCCTTACATCTCCTCAGTGTTTTCTTTAGAATGGGGATCACAATAGAACCTGCCCTGTAGGGCTTGTGGTGAGGCTATGAACTCTTTGGCTTCAAGCCCCACATATGGTAGGTTCTCAGCAAAGGGTGACCACCAATATAGTTCCAGGGCCCTGGGACCTGGCCTGTCTCCTGGTATTCGCAGCCTGTGACTCCTGGACTTCTGGAGGGGGTCCAGACTCGGGCTTCCCCGGCCTCACTTGTGTTCATCTCGCAGGCTCACCCACAAGCTTCCAGTGCCGCATTAGCGGCTACTATGTGCCCCTCCTCTGGCATTGCGATGGCGACCAGGACTGCCCTGATGGCAGCGATGAGGAGGAGTGCAGTGAGTGATTGCACCTTGGGGCGGGGCTTGCAAGGATGGGGCCACAGGAAGTGATGCTTGTGGGAGGGGGTACAGTGGGGTAGGGGGTGGGGGTAGGGAGTCGCGGGGGCTGTAAGGAGGGAAGTCTGGGTCTCAGGCTTGAGAAGAGATGAGTTTACAGGGAGGTGGAGTTATTGTGGTCTTGGACCAGAGGCTTGCAAGAGGATGGGCTGTGGGGAGTACCTGGGCCCTGTTGTGGGGGTATTAGGGACCTGACTGACTCTGTACTCCAGAGATAGAGCCGTGCACCCAGGATGGGCAGTGCTCACCGCCCGAGGGCAGCCTTTGCTCTTGTGACAGCATCGATGACTGCCCTGAAGGCATCAACAAGATCCTTCTCAACTGCAGCCACCAGCCCTGCCCGGCAGGGGAGCTCCGCTGCTTGCTGGGCAGCCCCTGTATCCCACATACCTGGCTCTGTGATGGCCACCCAGACTGTCCTGACTCCAGTGATGAGCTTGGCTGTGGTATGTGCCATGGGACCTCATCATGCTGTAGCAATGGGGAGGGCTGGTTGTTAGATAAGGATGTCTGACACCCATGTGTGACCAGGCTGCGAGTGTGGGCTTGTGCATTTGCTCTTGTCTGCATACCTGTGGGGGCAATGAAAGGTCACTCCCAGCACCAGTGTTCACCAGCCTCACTCAGGCACATGGAACACATGTTCACCCCCCCACACACATGCACACACACCCCTTCACCAGCTAATGAATGGATTTATTGCAGGAACTGAGACCCTCCAGGAAGGCATGTCTGTGACCCCTGTGACCCTGGAAAGTGTCACCTATTTCGGGAATGCCACAGCCACCTTTGTCAGAAACCAGGACTCAGTCCGGTCTGGAAATCGAAGTGCCTATGGGGTTATTGCAGCTGCTGGTATGATGAACAGGCCCTCCCACTTCTACTCCCTGGGCCTGGGGCAGCTGCTCCTAGGAGCTGGGGCTTGGGGAGGGGACAGGTTGCAGACCCCAATCCCCATGCATCAGCATCTTTGTGGGTGTGGGGGCTCCTTCCACTCCCTCACCCAATCCATCTGTCTGTTCCCCACAGTGGTGCTAAGTGCAGGTTTGGTTGCTGCCACTCTGCTTGTGTTGTCCCGGCTCCTGTACCCACCAGGGCTGCTGATGGCTATGAAGGAGTCCCTACTGCTGTCAGAGAGGAAGACCTCACCACTCTGAGGATGAGCTCTTGCCATCATGTTGCTGGGGCCCTGAGTGTGGCAGCTATGGGGACATGCATGCAGCTGCTGGCACACACCAGGCCTCAGATACGGGTTTTTCTGACCATAGTACTGCAGACCAGAGTTCCTGTAGACTTGACCCTGGAGACTGGATGTGCCTGAATGTGGGGATCCTGGATTGGAACATGCCCCACCTGGGGTTGGCCTCAGGCCGCTCCAGGGTGGCCTTTGCATAGACACTGCTGCTGCCCTGCCCCGTCTGAGGGTGGTGATTAAAGTTATTTTGCATCACCTGCCTGCTTCTGGGCCTGTGTCTTCTTCTATCCAGGCAGTCTGGGCAGCAGCCCACCTCTGTGGCCATTCTGCTTCTTGCTTCCTGGGACTCAGAGCAGGGGTTTTGGGGCAGTCTGCATTACCCATAGGCTTCTTCAAGGAGAGCAGAGCTTGGGCATTGCCTCCTGGAGTCCAGAGGATCCTTGTCTCATGGCTGCCTCTTTGAGATGGAAGCTGGTTTCTGCTCCACCGCATTTTAAAATGTAGGTTTTATTATTATAGATGATGAGGCCAACAGACCAGGAGAGGACACGTTGTCCTCGGCTGGTGTGGCTCAGAGGTTGACCATTGACCTATGAACCAGGAGGTCATGGTTTGATTCCCAGTTGGCACATGCCCAGGTTGCAGGCTTAATCCCCAGTAGGGGGCATGCAGGAGGTGGCTGATCAATGGTTATCTCTCATTGAGGTTTCTATCTTCCTCTCTGAAATCAATAAAAAAAGAAAAGACACATTGTGTCCTGGCCACTGTTTTACCAGTGGTTAGTGTATTGGCCTGTACACCAAAAGGTTGTGGGTTTGATTCTTGGTCAAGGGCACATAAACCTGGGTTGCAGGTTCAATCCCTGGCTCTGGTCAGGGTACGAGCAGGAGGCAACCAATCGATGTGTCTCTTACATTTATGTTTCTCCCTTTCTCCCTTCCATTCAAAAAATCATGGAAAAAATATCCTTGAGTGAGGATTAACAAAGAAAAGAAATGTAACTCACTAAGAGGCTCACTCTGCAAGTCGGGCCACACAAAGAAACCCTGGCAGTCAGGAAACAGAGGATAGGAGAGAAAGGGTCCAGAGCCTTGACTGTGGTTCCCACCAGAGGAAAGGTTGAGGCAGGGTAAGCAGGTTTGGACTGCTAGTTTGAATAGTTTCAGTGGGCTTGGCACAGACACTGTTTTGCGTCAACCTGTTGACAGTGATGCACAAGCTAGGAAGGCCTGAGACACACCTGGGTCGTGTGTCACGTTTTCCTGACCAAAGCCAGTGTTGTGGCTTGCCTGGCCCTTGTGGTTCTTAGTATGATCCCAGGATGCACCTCAGCAGCAACCATCAAGGAACTTCAAGGAACAAGATTTATTACATATGGGTCCTGGAGCTTACATGGCAGGCTCAGGGCCGCTCAGCATGATTGGGGAGTGAGGGATGACACAGACCTGGGGGTTCTGCCTTTATTATGGACTGAGGGCGAGTCATCTAGGGTTGCCTGGGTTCTCTGTTGGTATATTTAAAACTTAAGAGCAGTATGAAGGTGCGGGAAGGGAGGAGCAAGGTCACTCAAGTGGTCAGTTATTTAGGTCACCCGGGCTTTCTGAAAGAGGGTCCTTTATGTGTGGGAGCAATGTGATTCCTACCTGGGTTGTCTTGTTAGTAGACTGGCAATGTGTTTATTCAAGCTGGATGTCTTTTGACATGGATGCCTCAGTATCAAAAGCTTATTGTCAGATACTGTCCCTATTTGGCACCTTGTTCTGGGGTGATCATAGTAAGGGCATAATGGCCCTGGATTGGTTGGTTTGCACATTAAAGTTGAATTGTTTGCTATCTCCAGGAGCTAGCTAACCTTGAGGAACAGTCCCTCTCTGGTTAGGGAGACTCCAGTTGGCAGAGCATCAAGAATGCAGAAAATATAGACCAGCTGGTGTGGCTCTGTGGTTGACCATTGACTTATGAACCAGAAGGTCACAGTTTGATTCCAGGTCAGGGCATATGCCTGGGTTGCGGGCTCAATCCCCAGTGTGGGGTGTGCAGGAGGCAGCTGATCAATGATTTTCATCATCATTGATGTTTCTGTCTCCTACCCCCTTCTCTGAAATCAATAAATTTTTTTTTAAAAAAGAATACAGAAAATATAATTAATATATATCCTAACTGCTGGTGATGAGGACAAGTCTCTTCTCTGACCCTCTTTCCTCATCACTGAATGGGGTGGACAGGGCCCTGATAGCCTCTTTGTGGGGCAGTGCCTCAGTGACATCCTTGTAGATGGTCTGGACATTTGTCATTAGCTGGCTCCAGGAGGGCTTCCAGGAGGTGGGAAAGCTTGGTTTGGGACCCTGCCCCCACTGGGGGAAGGTGGTTGAGGCGGGGTTTGGAGTCTAGGCCTTAGGCAACATGTTGGGGGCTGAGTTCTCTTGTGGGGCAGAGGGAGTTGAGGCTTGGGAGGTAGGCTGCTGCCAGGATAGGGGGCCTTGACTGACGGTGGAGCAGAGGGTGCCCTACCTTCTGGGGTACAAGGCCTTCCCTCTGCACCCTGTGGGTGCACCCGAGCTGGCCAAGACGTCCTGTCAAAGAGATGGAACCGTGGTGGTTGACAGAAGGAGTTATCACACAGAGAAGAGTTTTCTTTGATTAGAGAAAGAGAGAGAAAGGGAGAGAGAGACGCATCGATTTGTTGTTCCACTTATTTATACATTCCTTGGTTGATTCTTGTATGTGCCCTGACCAGGGATCAATCCCACAACCTTGCTTTTCAGGGGGACATTCTAACCAACTGAACTACCTGGCCAGGACTGAGAGCAGGATTTTCTTGTTTTTAGGTTCTGGAGTTTTCTCCTTTGCTCAGGCATGGTCAGCTGCAGTGGGCCAGGGGCTGTGAGGCTGGCTGCAGGTGTTACACACTGCCTAAGCAGAGGCCTAGGATTTGGATCTTTCTGAGATGTCACTTGGGTTTTTAGTTATCAGGGAAGCCAATCACTGTACATCTAGGAGCTCCCCACAATCGTCGATATACTCTTGTGGTTCTGGGTTCACCAAGCTGACTGCTCCCCCCATTTTTTGTTTTGTTTTGTTTTTTGAGGAATCCAAATGTTCAGTTTATTGAACTAAGGCTGGTGAAGCCATACCATGAAGAAAAGCTGCAGTTACCCTAACTAGTTTGGTCCTGTGTTTGATTCTGGTCAAGGGCATATATGCCAGTGGGGGGCGTGCAGGAGGAAGCCAATCAATGATTCTCTCTCATCACTGATGTTTCTATTTCTCTCTTCCTCTCTGAAATAATTAAAAATATATTTTGGAGGAAAAAAAGAAAAGCTACAAACATTCGAGACAAATGGATGATTTTATAAAGTTAAAATCAAAAGACTTAAAACATGGAAAATGCATTAAGTATGCGGAAGTAATAAAATGCAAAAGTGACCACAAGAATTAAAAATATGTTTAAATCGCAGACCTGGGAAATGGACTGTTCACAGCCTTCTGTGGAGAAGAGAAACGCCTTATGTGTTCTACAGCAGTGCACATTCGGCTTATTTTCAGTGGATGGTGGAACATGAATAGGAATCACATGGTTGCGTGGAGACGTTATGTTCACGTCTGACATTTGCTTCTGGGAAACAGTGAGGTATATCTCTGCCAGAACTGTCTGAAAAGCAGCTTCTACATTTGTAGAGTCTAGAGTTGATGTCCCAATGAATGACAAACCATTCTTTTCGGCAAAAGCTCTTGCTTCATGCGTAGGAACTGCCCTGAGTTGGCGCACATCACTCTTATTGCCCACACCCATGACAGTGTTACTATCATATGATCTCCCAGCTCTTTCATCCATCATTCTACATTTTCATATGTGAGATGTTTAGCAATGTCATCAGCCAATAAAGCATCTACAGCTCCATGACAGTATGCTGATGTGATAGTTCAAAATCGCTCTTGCCCAGTTGTGTCCCATATCTGTGCCTTTATTGTTTTCCCATCAACCTGGATGCTTCATGTTGCAAACTCTACTCCAATGGTGCTCTTGCTTTCAAGATTTAACTTGTTTCAAGTAAATTGAGACAAGAGATGATTCTTTCTAACACTGGAATCTCTGATAAGGACAACTTTGAAGTGGTTGACGTATTTGTCTCGTGGGTGCCCGTAGCAAGGAGTGAGGGGGCAGGAGTAGCAATGGTATGGGTGGGACCAGGAGGATGTTGCTGCAGGGGGTTCCCCCGATTTTTAATGTTACTATCATTTTATTTTTTCAAGTTTAAAAACATTTTTCAATTACAATTGACATTCAATATTAAATTAGCTTCAGGTGTGCAGAATAGTGGTCAGACATTTATATAACTTATGAAGTGGTCCCCCCATAAGTCTGGGACCCACCTGACACCATACAATTGTTAACGAAAAACCCAATGAAACCTGTAAAGAATTTTGTGAGTTTATTTGAGCCAAACTGCTGACATATGCCAGGAAGCAGAACCTCAATGAATTGTGATAATGCTCTGGAGAATGGGGAGTTCATACTTTGGTTTTATAAATTTACCATCAAAAGGAAAATATGTAAGTGGGTTACATGAAATTCATTGGTGATATGCCCTAGCTGGTTTGGCTCACTGGATAGAGAGAGCATCAGCCTGTGGACTGAAGGGTCCCAGGTTCGATTCCAGTCAAGGGCATGTACTTTGGTTGCAGTCACATCCCCAGTGTGGGGTGTGCAGGAGGCGGCTGATCGATGCTTCTCTGTCATCGATGTTTCTAACTCTCTGTCCCTCTCCCTTCCTCTCTGTAAAAAATCAATAAAATATATTAAAAAGAAAAAAGAAATTCATTGGTGATAGATTAAGGAGGTGGGATAAAGCAAAGCAGGGAAATGTCTGGGTTAGGGTAAAAGGTGAAATGATAGACATATGCATGCTTCTTTTACACAGATGCCTACAGGATTGTTTAACATAATTAACAGTTGACGTTAACTTGATAACAATAACAAGGAGTGAATGTCCCGTGCCATTTGTTGTGCCATGAGGGGTCCAGAAAGAAAGGGAAGTTACAAGTTACCCAGACACAAATACATTATCTTAGAGGCAAAAAGACAAATGGACTCAGTAAAGATCTAAGGTGATCTTTGTCAGGGAAAATACTAGCCCAGGATGTGACTACCCACTATAACCTGTTTGTAGTTAAATATTTAATTTTCAGACCATCTTTTGTGGTTACTTTAGGTTTCTGAGTTTGTAAGACTGCCATGCAGGCCTCTGCTGAGCTTCTCAGGTTAGCATGTGGCTCCTTTTGTCCACACAATTGACTACGTATAGACCCTATGCCATACTTACATTCCTGTGATTACTTTATAACTGCAATTTGTACTTCTTAATCTCTTTTCCCTTTTTGACCCATCCCCCAACCCCTTCCCATCTGACAATCATCAGTTTGTTCTCTGTATCAATGAGTTTGTTTCTGTTTTGTTTGTTCACTTATTTTGTTTTTAGATTCCACATATAAGTGAAATCATATGGAATTTGTCTCTGCCTGACTTTTTTCACTGGGCTTAATACTCTCTAGGTCCATCCATGTTCTGCAAATGGCAAAGTTTCATTCCTTTCTATGGCTGAGTATATTCCATTGTATATATGTTACCACAGTTTATCTTATTTTATTTAAAAAATTTTAAATAAATCTTTATTGTTGAAAGTATTACATTGTCTCCTCCCACCCCATTGTCCTCTCCCACCTCCCTCCTTTCAAGCCTTCACCACCCACTGTCTGTGCCCTTGGGTTATGCATATATACATATGAGTTCATTGGTTAATCTCTTCCTCCCTCCACCCTCCTCTGCCTTCTCTCTGAGGTTTGACAATCTGATGGATGTTTCTGTGTCTCCGGATCTATTTTTGTTCATCAGTTTAGGTTGGTCATTAGATTCCACAAATGAGTGAGATCATGTGATATTTATCTCTCTCCAACTGGCTTATTTTGCTTAGCATAATGCGTTCCAGTCTATCCATGCTGTTGCAAATTGTAAGAGTTGTTTCTTTTCCACAGCAGTGTAGTATTCCTGTGTATATGTAACACAGGTTTTTAATCCACTCATCTGATGGGCACTTAGACTGTTTCCAAATCTTAGCTATGGTGAATTGTGCTGCTATGAACATAGGGGTGCATATATCCTTTATGATTAGTGTTTCTGGTTTCTTGGGATATAGTCCTAGAAGTGGGATCACTGGGTCCAATGGGAGCTCCATTTTAAATTTTTTGAGGAAACTCCATGCTGTTTTCCACAGTGGCTGCACCAGTCTGCATTCCCAGCAGCAGTGCATGAGGGTCCCCTTTTCTCACATCCTCTCCAACACTTGTCGTTTGTTGATTTGTTGATGATAGCCTTTCTTACAGGTGTGAGGTGGTACCTCATTGTTTTGATTTGCATCTCTCAGACTATCAGTAACTTTGAGCACTTTTTCATATGCCTTTTGGCCTTCTGTATGTCCATTTTGGAGAAGTGTCTATTGTGATCCTTTGCCCATTTTTCATTGGATTGTTTATTTTCCTTTAAATTGTATGAATTCCCTATAGACTTTGGAGGTTACCCCTTATCAGATCTATCATTGGCAAATATGTTCTCCCATGGAGTAGGCTTTCTTATTATTTTATTGATGGTTCCTTTTGCTGTGCAAAATCTCTTTATTTTGATGTAGTTCCATTTGTTTATTTTCTCCTTAATAAGGAGATGTATCTGTAAACATGTTGCTACAAGAGATGTCTGAGATTTTGCTGCCAATGGTTTCTTCCAGGATTTTTATGGTTTCATGTCTTATATTTAGGTCTTTTATCCATTTTGAGTTATTCTTGTGTATGATGTAAGTTGGTGGTCTAGTTTCATTTTTTTGCATATATCTGTCCCAGACTATTATTGAAGAGACTACCTTGACTCCATTGTATGCTTTTGCCTCCTTTGTTAAATACTAAGTAAGCATTATGACTTGGGTTGATTTCTGGGTTCTCTGTTCTGTTCCATTGGTCTATATGCCTGTTCTTGTGCCAGTACCAGGCTGTTTTGATTACGGTGGCTTTGTAGTATAACTTAAAATCTGGTATTGTGATTCCTCCCTTCCACAGTTTTTTTATCCACTCATCTATCAATGGGCACCTAGATGCTTCCATATGTTGGCTATCTAAACTAATAAAAGTGTAATATTTAAATTGACCGTTTCTTTGGGATACCTAAGCCACGCCCACCAGCCAATCAGAGCAGCTGTATGCAAATTAACCCAGCCAAGATGGAGGCTGGCAGGGTGGCTCTGCACTGGGAACCTCCGCGGCTGGCACAGCTGTGCCAGGTGTGTCAGCTCATTTGGGGAGGTCCGGCCCGGGACCTCCTCGGGGCATCCAGGAGTGCCCGTCCTGGGTCCACTGCCTGGCCCCGCCCCGGGGGGCTCCTCGGGGCGTCCAGGAGCACCCGTCTCGGGTCCACTGCCTGGCTCCACCCCCCAGGGGCCTCCTCTGGGTGTCCAGGAGCGCCCGTCCTGGGTCCACTGCCTGGCTCTGCCCCCTGGGGGCCTCCTCGGGGCATATGGGAGTGCAGGGGCCTCTGCGGGGCATGCAGGAGTGCCCATCCCGGGTCTGCTGCCTGGCTCTGCCCCGGGGACTTCCTTGGGGGCATGCGGGAGCACCAGTCTAGGGTCCACTGCCTTCATTCACTCCCCGGGGATCTTCGCAGGGCGTGCGGGAGCATCTGCTATACAGTGCGGAATATCCGAAGCCAGTCCGCTGCCCGGCTCCATCCCGGGTGTGTTCGCTCAACAGCAGGGCCCCACCAAGGGATCCTGCACCAGCGTCCACCCCTGGCTCGCCAGCCAGCTCTATACCAGGTGTGTCCCCTCAGCGGTGGAGGCCCACCAGGCATGTGTGATCATGGGCCTTCCGGTGGGAAACGTCCACGCCTGCACTCACCCGCCCTCCCACCCTCCAGTGCACGAACCCTGAAGGGGCTGTGGGCAGCCTGAAAATGGCTCTCAGCCCCTCACCCAGGCTGGCCAGGCACGCCAGAAGGTGGACATACCCCCCTCCCGAGGTGTCCCAGACTGCAAGAAGGCACAGGCCGGGCTGAGGGACCCGCCCCTCCCAAGTGCATAAATTTTTGTGCACCGGGCCCCTAGTCGTAAATAATGTTACAGTAAACCTAGGGTTCATATATCTTTTCAAATCAGTGTTTTTGTTTTTTAAGTTTTAATATGTTTTTTTTTTAACTTTTAAAAATCTTTATTGTTGAGAGTATTACAGATGTCCCCTTATTTCCCCCTATTGTCCCCCTTCACCCGGTTCCTGCCCCACCCCAGGCCTTCACCACCCTGTTGTCTGTGTCTATAGGTAATGCATATATGCATACAAAATCTTTAGTTAATCTCTGTCCATCCTCCTTCCCCCTTCCCTCTGAGATTCGTCAGTCTGTTCCATGTTTCCATACCTCTGGCTCAAATTAGTGTTTTTGTTTTCTTCATATAAATACCCAGAAGTGGGACTACTGGGTCATAATTTTTTGAGGACCCTCCATACTGTTTTTCATAATGGCTGCACCAGTCTGCATTCCTGCCAACAATGCACGAGGCTTCCTTTTCTTCACATTCTCACACCACTTGTTGTTTATTGCTTTATTGATGATAGCCATTCTGATAGCTGTGAGGTGATATCTCCTTGTGGTCTTAATTTGCATTTATCTGATGATTAGTAATGTTGAGCATCTTTTTCATATGTCTTCCTTGGAGAAATACTATTCAGGTCCTCTGCCCATTTTTAAATCAGATTGCTTGTTTTTGGTGTTAAGTTGTATGAGTTTCTTATATATTTTGTATATTAACTTTTCATCAAATGTATCAGTGGTATCTTCACCCATTCAGTATATTGCCTTTCATTTTGTTGATGGTTTCCTTTGCTGTGCAAAACCTTTTCAGTTTGATATAATCCAACTTGTTTATTTTTTTTCTTTTGTTTCCCTTGCCTGAGGGGACATATCTAAAAAAAATATTACTAAGAGCTATGCCAGAGACTTTACTGTTTAGGAGTTTTATGATTTTAAGTTTTACATTTAAGTTTTTAATCAATTTTGAGCTTATTCTTCAACATAGTTTAAGAAAGTGGCCTAGTTTCATTGTTTTCTATGATCCTGTCCAGTTTTCCCAACACCATTTATTGAATAGACTATCTTTACCTCATTGGATGTTCTTGCCTCGTTGTCATCAATCAATTGACCATAAAGGTGTAGGTTTATTTCTGGGTTCTCTATGCGGTTCCATTGATCTAGGTGTCTGTATGCCAGTATGGCTACCACCTCTTTGTTCCACGTGATGGTGGCTGCTGTTCTTTGGGGGCTGGACAAGCTTGACAGGAATGTCTCTGTCATGTCTGGTGCCTTAGAGGGATGGCTGGGATAATGGGCCTCCCCCTCTCCATGTGGCCTCTCCAAATAGCTTTCCACATGGCCACCTAAGCAGATGGTCACTTGCCTTTCATGGCAACTCAAGGCTCCCCTGAGTGCAGAGCTGAAGCAGCTGAAACTTCGAAAGCTCAGACCCTCCAGGAACTGGGCCAGCATCACTTTCTGCCCCATTCTGTTGGTTTAGTGGATGTGTGTGTTGGGGGCAGGGGGAGGTGGGCTAGAGGGGCCACGAATACTGGGAGGGCCCAGTTTGTGGGGCCATCCTTGCAGACCAGCTGCCACAAAGGGGCAGACCCTGGTGGAGGGAGAGGGACTTCCCATTCAATGAGCCAGCTGATGAGCCCTGGGCAGATAGCTTTGTCATCTGTATACTAGGGCCGCCACAGGGTCCACTCCCCCACCTCCTCACCCTGTGAGCATGCCTGGGTGTCAGCTCTTTGTTCCCTCAAGCAGGGCTCCTTCTGACTGGCAGCCACCCATCCTGTCCTGTGCAGCAAGCCCAGTGAACCTCCAGGGGGGTCCGGGCATAAAAGGGAGGGGTATCTGGGGGCCCACTAGGAGGGGGTGTGGACAGGGTGGGTACAAGTCCCAGTACCTGGTGAAACATCAATGATGAGAAAGAATCATTGATCTGCTGCTTCTTGCACCCCCTTGCTGGGGATTGAGCCTGCAAGCTGGGCTTGTGCCCGGGAATCAAACCGTAACCTCCTGGGTCACAGGTCGACACTCAATCTCTGAGCCACACCAGCTGGGCGAAAATTAGCCATTTTAAAGAGACAGTTCAATGGCATCTAGTACATTCATAATGTTGGGCAACCACCATCTCTAAGAGTACAGGAATCTTTTTTTTTTTTAAATATATTTTCATTGATTTCAGAGGGAAAGGGAGAGGGAGAGAGAGAATCATCGATCAGCTGCCTCCTGCACACCCTACACCGAGGACTGAGCTCACAACCTGGGCATGTGCCCCTGACCAGAATCGAACTTGGGACCCTTTAATCTGCAGGCCAACACTCTATCCACCAAGCCAAACCAGCCAGGGCAGGAGTACAGGAATCTTTTAATGAGTTTGTTGCATTTCACAAAAGATCAAGTTAGGACTTTGATTGGGATTGCATTGTGTTTGTAGAGAAATACAAACACAAACATCCATTGAGCATGGACTGTGTGCCAGGCAGGCATTGCTGTAAGTACTAGAAATGGTGTCTGAAAGACAACAAAGCCCCTCCCCCAGGATGTGAAGTGGGAGAGGGAGGTAGACAACCAGCTAATAAATTGATCAGATGGTGCTAAATTCTGGGGACCAAAAGCAAAGTAGGAGGGAAGGGCATGCTGGGTTGGGGAAAGATGGGTCACTCTTTTTATATTAAACTAGTGGCCACCTGCACGAATTTGTGCATAAAGAAAGGAAACTAATTAGAAGAAATCTTTTAATATCGCTATTCGCCCTTTCTCTATAATAGAACTGTCAACCAAATTCACAATCAACAATGGCAGACGGAAACACACACATGTGATTGGCACCAGCGAGAGCTTTATATGTCGCGCGCATGTGCGAATCAACTTAGCCTTTTATAGTTATAGAATAAACTTGCTTAATTAGACCTGCTTTCTGATTTATCTAAACTTTTTCTAGCCCAGTGAAGCACCCAACTTATCTTTCAGGTAATTGTCAGCAACACAGCAATAAATATCAACACAAAGCAGATTATTATTGTAGATCATGCAGGGAGAACAAAGGGTAAAATCTTTAACTGCAGCAGTGTTTGACTATATTCTGCACAGTGAGAAAACCTGAAGTAATTTTCAAGGTCCACCATTTCTAACTTATTTTCAGTCAGATCAAGTTTCTAAGCTTTTTAAATCTCTGTTTTCTGGCTAATAAAAAGAAAATAGGATTCCACCGAGTCTCCTATCTACCTACTGCAGGACTTCTGTGAGGATCAAATGAGATGAGGCACGGGAAAACACTTCACAACATTTGGTTAAATGTAAATGTTTCCACCTGGGTATAAAGCAAGTCGTGTTCCTGGGCTGAAGAAACTGCAAGGAGGCTAGTTGCTACATGGTACTATTACCCGGTGCCCACAGTGACTGTTTCTGAGCTGGCCATGAGGTCTTGGCAGTGTTGGCTGCGATTTGGTGATGTGTCGTTCCGGGGTGGTGACAGGGCCTGTGTCCCACTTGGGAGAAGTCAAGTTTTGCTTTGTCAGCCAGGTCCCTGCTTCCGTTTCTCTATAAATGGCAAGTGTGTGTCACAGCAACTCCTGTGTTGAGCATCTGCCTCCTGGTGGTCAGTGTGAGTCATAGAGACCAGTCAGACAGTGGGAAGGACACTTAGCTTATTAGCGTTTTATATATAGAGATAGTCAAAAGAGGCCTCAGGATAGGGAGACATTTGGATAAAGACCTGAAAGAAAGAAGGAGGTGGGTGAACTGTACAATTATGTAGGTGAAAAACATTCTGGAGAGAGGGAATAGCAAGTGCAAAAGGCCTGAGGCAGACATGTGATCCAGAAACAGAAGTCTGGAGAGAGTGGGGTGGGGGTGGTTGTAAAATCTGATGTCAGAAATGGTAGGGTGTGGAGGCACAGAGGGTATGTAGGAAGCGGAGTACCTTTAGGATTTGAACAGAAATGGGCATGCTCTGTCTAGGTTTCTGCAATAAGAATTCTCCCTTTTTTTTTTGTAAGAAAAAGAAAATTCCTTTTGTCCTGGCTGGATGGCTCAGTTGGTTGTTGCTTCATCCTGTACACCAAAAGATTGCGGGTTCAATTCCTAGTCAGAGTACATACTAGGTTGTAGATTTGATCCCTGGGGTTGGGTGTGTACAGGAGGCAACTGATTAATGTTTCTTTCTCACATTGATATTTCTCTCTCCCTTTCTCTCTCTCTAAAAATCAAAAACAAAATCCCTTTTTAAGGAGCTGATTTTTGAACTGACAGCTTCTGTCCTAAGAAAGACTTTGTGTTGTGTTTTTAAAAAAATATATTTTATTGATTTTTTACAGAGAGTAAGGGAGAGGGATTGAGAGTTAGAAATATCGATGAGAGAGAAACATCAATCAGCTGCCTCCTGCACACTCCCTACAGGGGATGTGCCCACAACCAAGGTACATGCCCCTGGCCGGAATCGAACCTTGGATCTTTCAGTGCGCAGCCCAATGCTCCATCCACTGAGCCAAACTGGTTAGAGCTGTGTTGTTGTTTTTTTAAAATATATTTTTATTAGAGGCCTGGTGCATGAAATGCATGCATGAGTAGGGTCCCTCTTCCTAGCTGGCAATTAGGGCTGATCAGGGCTATCTCACCCAGTCCCGATTGGCTGGACTTCAGCAGCAAGCTAACTTACCGGTTGGAGTATCTGTTCCCTGTTGGTCAGTACACATCATAGCGACCAGTCGGTCGACCTCTCGGTTGGACACTTAGTATATAAGGCTTTTATATATATAGTCTAGAAGCCTGTTGCAGGAAGATTTCTGTAAGAATAGGGCTTCCTTGGCCTATTCCAGCAAGAATAGGGCTTCCTGAGCTGGAGCAAAGCAGAGAAGGGAGTGAAGCCCACAGCTTTGCTCCCTCCCGTCCCTGCTGCCTCAGTTCCCTCCCATCTCTGTCGCCTTGGCTCCTTTCCTTCTCCACCATCTCCGCTGCCTCAGCTCTGTTCCCTTCTCCACCGCTTTGCTCCCTTCTGCAGTACTTGGCTTCCTTCCAGGCTGTCTTCAGTCTTCAGTCTTCACTCTTTGCCTGTGTATGCAAATTAACCTCCATCTTTGTTGGGTTAATTTGCATATCGCTGATTGGCTGTAACAGAGTGACACCAATTTGCATATTACTCTTCTATAGGTGTAGATTGTAACTCATGGTGTGGAATGCTTGGCACACACTTTCCCTTCAGCCCCTGGTCTTGTAGAACTCATGTGCTTCCAAGATTCTGCTCACCCTCTTCACTGCCACATGAAGTAAATTGCATCGTGTGCGTGGAAACCCTTTGCAGGCTCCATGGTTGCTGTGACCTGCATGGCTAGGGTTCAGGATCTGAAGGAGGGGCTGATGCACAAATGAAAGCACTAGACAAGAAATATGGATTTAGAAGGCATTAGGGGGCCAGGTGGAGACCTTTTTCTTGAAGAGGCACACTGAAACCTGGCCTTATTCGCTTTTTATTCAGTTTTAGATACACTTCTTGCCCTCAGTAAAGCACGGCAAACAGATAGTAGACAGACCGTCTCTAAGATCAGTAAAAATCAGTAAGGTCCAGTAAACATTTACTTTGAGGCTATTAGGTCAGAAAATTGCTTCAAGCCACTGCTATCTCAACACAAACAATGGTGCTTGGCATTAGCCCTGCTAACACCCAAGGTCTATCGGTTTTCTGCGTTCCTTGGTGCACTCTCATGATAGTATCAGCAGTGGGTGGCTTCCCACATTTCCCCCTTTTCGTTTTCTTAATAAATCTTGAAAAGTGTATGCCATCTGTAGGGCTTGAGTCCTTTTAAGACTCTTCATTCCACATCTGCAGACTAGAAATAAACATTTAAGAACATGAATGAGACAGGCAATAGTGGATACTAAGAGGCAAATTTAAGGAGATCCAGGGATTAAATTCTCTCATGTCCTTTTTAAATTGCTGACAGGCATCTAAAGAACTAGCTTGTAAGTTTGCCTGGGGTAATTGTACAATATGCTGTTGTAATTCTAAAATATCAAAGGTGTATTACCTTTATTCCAAGGACCATGAAGGTGATTTTATATTGATTCCCAAAGGTGTAAGGTACTGTTATAGGGAATGGGGGTAACAGAAATCTGGGAAAAAGTATAATAACACTGTAAGGACATTCTTTTCTCTAAGCTGTGAATTTTATCACCCATCCATAAAACTGTAGATTTTAGTACTGATAATTCTATCTCAAACTAGCTGTCAATTCTTTTTTGTATAGACAAGTCTTAGTTACATTTTCCTTAACTTGTTGTACAAACTGAGAAGTTTGAACAGTTTGTACCATGGATGAAGCAGCAATTCCCACAGAAGTAAATAACAATACTAGAGCAAAGAGTCCTGCAAATAACATTCCAAGAAATCTTTTTTGTTGTTTTAAGGTTTTTACCAGGTCATGTAACAGTTGGTAGGTTTGATGAGATTCCCAAGGCTCGGTTAGGTTAGTAGGAATCCAAGCAAAAGTGGGTTGTTTTAAAATCATGAGGGAGCCCTAACTGGGGTTAGGGTCAGTGGATAGAGCATCAGCCTGCAGAATGAAAGGTCCCAGGTTCAATTCCAGTCAAGGACATGTACCTTGGTTGTGGGCACATCCCCAGTGGAGGGTGTGCAGGAGACAACTGATCGATGTTTTTCTCTCATCGATGTTTCTAACTCTCTACTCCTCTCCCTTCCTCTCTGTAAAAAATCAATAAAATATATTTTTAAAAAGTCATAAGGGAATCTTTTTGGAATGTAGAATTAATACAATGGGATAGTGTGTAGCCTGTGCATGACACCCCATACAAATGGCTTGTTGCATTAAGGCACATCTGGAGAGGGCCCGAGAGGACTACAAAAGGATCAAATACATAAGCAGTGGCAAATACTGTCTTACTGAGAGTTCTCTATAAGGTATGAATGGAGTTATTTAAGCTATAAGTAAAACTATACCATTTTATAGGTGCAAGTGCAGCAGCTAATTTCCATTACATGTTTTGTAGGAGCCAATTATCATGTAATTGAGATCCAACAAATCCTCCTCCATACCATGAGATGGAGTGATTAGCTTCAACATATAGATAGGATGCAGTCCCCTTCCACTTTAGGGTGTGGTTGTTACTATACGCAGACCTGTAGGGGCTCTAATCTACGAAGGAAAAACTGTTAAGTTTGCTGCTGGTGGGGTGGTCACTATAACAATCTGCCAATTAATTCCTTTCTCGGTGGGGTGCTTTTCATAAGACTTTTTACATAATGGCTTAGTGGGGGAGGGGGTATTTTAGTAATGTTACCTTTTCTGTACCTCTCCCAGGAGCAAGTAGTGATAGTAGATGTATTTAGGCTTTTGCTTCCCCCTCCTTTGGTGTCCATGCTAGCCAGAAACCCCTCTTTAATTATACACACAAAGGAGCAGTAGTTGGATTCTGTGTCATACAAAGGGAAGCTGGGTGGTGACACCCGTTTAATTATATTTCGCCCAGATACTTCCTTGTCCCACCTGTGATCCCCCTGGATGACCAAGGTGCTTGGTATTATTGGTGACTACACTAGGCAGGGGATCAGCCCAAGTAAGGGGTCTCACCCATGGAGGGTCAGGAACATAATAAGTCCAATATACTTCCCCATTTGCCTCTGGTGGTATTGAGGAGGAAGGCTGGTTCTGCAAGGCCATTAAACCAAACAAAGCCCTGTCCCCTGGTAGGTGGGCGAGGGAGCCTTGTTTTTGAGCCCTGTATCTGGGGGAAGGGTGGATGAGGGGAGTTCTCCCTTCAGGGCCTTGGGGGAAGGGAGTGTATTTGCAAATCAATGAACTCGAGGGGCACCTATAAAGCAAGATTCTC